>CM034472.1:389904-617056 GCA_019925255.1 Litchi chinensis
TAAAAGAGAAAATGCTTAAACTGACCCATTTCAGCAGCCCCTCTCAAAAAGTAACCTTTTAGTTTTTGATCGTACAAAATTGACCATGAATGGACAGAAATGCCCTTAATGAGCCATGGGGTTAATTGACAAATGCTTGAAAGTGTTGGGTTGTGAACAAACCTATCCTCTCAACTGATCCTCTCACCAGTGCGTCCTCTCTCCCGTTGAGCAGGGTCTCCCGCCCAGGAGCTGTGCAGCAGTCTCGTCCCCGCGAACGACCTGCCATTTTGTCGCAGCTCGTCATCTCTCCCTTTGAGCAGTCTCTCCCGCCCAGTAGCTGTGCAGCAGTCTCCTCCCACCGAACGACCTGCCTTTTTGTCGCAGTAACGACGGCTAACATGTTTTAACATTTCCGACGGCCCAGTTGTCTGGTCAGCTGATAACGTCGTCTTTTCGCAACTATGCAGCAATCTCTGGCTTTGATCTTACATACCATGAATTATTCTGTATCTTAGGAGATATTTTTACAATCTAGAATTTTGTCCTCTCTGGTTTTCTTATTTGTTTGCTGAGAAATTGCATCTCATTTTCTGATTATCTATAAATTATTAAAACTTTTCATAGAAAGTTGTTTTTTATTTTTTATTTAGTTTGATAAGGTGTTCGTTTGTAGTAGAATAACCCAACAGTATGCTCACTGGCTTGGTTGTTGAGATAGTTTTTTTATGAATAATGTCTATTTGTTCAGATTGAGAAACAAAGCGTATTCTATTCTCAAGGTCTATCAAATAGTGAGCTTGGCAATGGTTCTTCAAAGCTGTCATTAGTTGAGAGGAATACAGAGTCTGGAAATCAAGAGACTTGCCTTGAATGCGAAATACCACCTGTATCTCAGGACCCACAAAATGTGAGTATTCTGTCGTTTAAATAGTTTGCTGGACACCAGTTTCTCAGCTCATGGAAAATAATATTGATTAACATTTGGATGATTGTTTGATTATTATCAATACATATTTCAATTGATCAGTAATTGTACTCTCAGTGGCACAGATGCTGTGGTTGATAAAGTTTTTTATTAGTTTTTGTGCTCTCATGTTGTGTTCAGAATACGCTGTTAATGGCTTTCTAATTTCCCTATTTTTGGATTATATGTAACCAGGAGATTAAATGGCAAAAGGAAAAGTTTCAGGCTGATATGAAGAGAGAAATGTCATTGTTGAACAAGGCAAGGGCTACTGTTGCAGCGAAGAAGGCAGATATTATCAAGTTTTTGACACAAAGTGCGTCATATGCAAGTCAGGTAATGTGTTGATTTTCTTTCCTGAAGTAACTTACTTTAGCATTTAAAATGGTAAACACTGAAGCATTTAATTTCAGTCATACTGGTGGTATAGATTCTAGTTGCACTTGAGGAGATGAAGAGATAATTTTAATCATCATTGTGTTTCCATAACTACCTTGTGTTTACTTCTTTGAACTTCGTATTTCTAAGTCGTTATAATTACAAAATGGCAGAACCAGATGCAGGCTGGACAAGATAGGTTGACCCGAAGATGATTTTGACAATAAACAAAGTCGTTGCAGTGAACAAGAGATTTTGGGGGAGGTTTATGACTTGTGAGCTGCGTACAATAATTTAATAGAAAGGTGAAGGAATAGAGGTAGGTTTTTCTGAAGATGTTGGTAGAATGGGATTTTAGATCTTTGTGTTTGCATATTTACTGATATGGAAATCTTGAATGCATGATTGTCCAACGACGGCAGCTTTGCTTTGAGGAAGACTGCAACTGGGCACATTAATTAGTGAAGCATGTGTTACTCGGTTCTCTGTGCAGTAGTGGGTGTTAGTGTTTTGCATGATGTATTATGCCAAATTTGTTGTGGAATGTCCTTTTCTTCTATTTGTTTTATTTGAAAAATATTAGAACTGTTTTATGAAGAAAATGAATGGCCATGTGGTGTCCTTTTGAAACGGAAACGACCAAAATATTAGAAAAATTTTAGGGCCTGCACTCGAATTCTATTGCATTGAGTTAGACTGCAGTTTGAATGCTTTTGTGGTCTGGTTGTTCCTTGAGTTATGGCTTGGCAATTTATTGGCATGGTGCCAACATTTCTGTAAAGAAGAGTTTATAATCCTTGCTGGAGAATTTAATATCTTTTGTCTATGGTACAAGGTTTGAAATTAAAAATTGGTTTTGAGTAGGGAAGAAGGGGATGGGGGTGAGGTGTAGGGTAACGCATTTAATGGGCCATGTGATGATAGGTCGTGTTTGGATGAAATGAGAAACAGGAAGTGCAGAGATTTATGATAGAAGCTTTTGGAGAGCGGAAGGAAATTCTTGCTATTAGACTTATTATGTGATGTTTAGCATTGTAGGATATATTTTTAAACTGCTGTTGTTATAATTTCAGCTTTATCCAATCTCATGAATCAAGTGTAGGTGATTCTTTTTTCCATGCATGTTGTTGACTTGATATGTTGTCCTTGGTTGATGCAGGCTGCTTGTTGTTCTGCGAGAGAAAACATACATATATGATGCAAATACTGTGACAATTTTGAATACTATTGATACAGTGCCAAATTTAAAAGGTGAAGTCCGAAAATCCTTATTTTGCACTTATAAAAGCATATACAGCTTGATGGAATTTGAAATTTCCAAGAAATGTAGACAGTCTGGTCTCTTACCAGTGAATTAATCATGGATATCCTATTTCGTATAGGGTAGTTGAAAAGTAATGGTTGTTTTGCTTGTGAATGTGAGATTCTTTCACCCTGCATTTTGTTAAATTAACAAAATCAAGGTGCGAATGAACTGTCTTTCATGCTGATTTGTTGGATGAATCCTTGTCTTTAAGGAAGGGGAAAAAAAAATCACATAGAAGTTTGAGAATTCCATGGTGGATTAGAAATATGAAAACACAACATCTATAATAATATGCTTTTGGTAGAACATATTTGTTTTTTTTTTATGATTGTATTTTCTGTTGTTATCTCTTCTAGCTGTATTAGTGAATAGTTCGTTATCCTATGACTGTATTAGTGAATGGTTAGTTCATATTCTTTATGGATATTTTTCGTCATTGATAGATTATTGTTCTGAAAAAATGAAAAATTAGAACCAATTTGAACCGCAAGAAGAGAACAGTAGTGGTGTCACATGCTTTTGGAAGTGATAAGCTTTGGGAATATGTTGAATTAATTAATTGTATATATTTTACGTCAGGACTTTGTGCATTCTCCCCTAGTTTGGATGCTTGCTACTTGGCTCTACCTGGAACAACAACGAAAGGAACTGTTTTGGTGTGCAATGTCATGGAGCTGCATTAACATTGTGAGGTTGTGGCGTAAAGACTTCTTATCGTAATGGAATGCAACTTCACTGTGTTTTGTTATTGTAAAATGTAACCTTGTTTTTTTGCAAGAATTTTTTCAAGTACAAAGAAGAAAGCTGTCAAAGTTTTTTGCTTTCTTTGTAGGGATGATAATAATCTAGCATGTTTGGTCTTCACTTGAATACATTGATGACAGTGCTAAAGTTTGATTCTGTTACATAACTGCAACCTGTTATCCAATAGAATAGTAATCAAGCTCATTGCGCTTTTCATTTGTTGGATACTATTACTCTATGCAGGAATTCTTTTTATCTACCATCGTGGATGCATATTTTTCTTGATGCATATTTTTCTTGTTGCATTTTATAATGAATACAATTATACACTAAGCATTGTGAATGCAACCTTTAGGTTTGATTAGATTGATTACTTAATTGAATTGATTTGAAGTTAGCTTTTCCTACTTTGCTTTACCATGATGTGAGGATTTCAATATAAGTGACAATATAATGCAATTAAGAAAATAGGCTAATGAAGGAATCAATGAAAATATGAACATGAAATGGAAAATAGAAAGAGAAGGAAGAGGAAAATGATTACCCCAACCTACAGTATAAGCTTATCAAATGCATTTGTTGAGAAACAAATCCTCAACACCTTAGCGAGAATGAATAAACTTATTTTGTTCACAAATCTTCACTTGATGCAATAGTCACAAAATAAAAAGAATGAACATATCAAATAATAACAGATGGAGTGATTTACATAAGCAATTGTAGAGTTCATCTACATTATAATATTATAGTAATTAATGTCATGCCATTAAACATTAATTAATTTATTTTGTGTCCATTCCAATACTACAACAGAAAGACAAAAAAAACATTACTCTTGGTGGAGATCAATTTCATTTACACGAAATACATCATACGTTCCATTCAGTCATTTAGTAATAGCACATGTAAGCTAAAGCAGTAATGTTAAAGGGTGATTTGTCTAATGTCAGTCATGCATGTACAATTCTTCAATAAGGCACAGGAACACCTACTCCAGGCAGAAGGTATAAAGGAAATCGTACGAACCTTAAATTCTGTTTTCACTTTCACTGCTGCTCGGTGATTTCCCAGCACAATACATGTACGTATAGTATCACTTATACTAGAATCAACAAAAATTGCTAGTTTGGTGCTCACTTCAAACTCATGTTGAATTATGTCAAAAATAGATTGTAAGTAGAGGTGCAACTATCTAGGGAGAATCCCAAAATCAAGTACGCAATAAAGTATAACCAACCGTACTACTATGCTGTAAAAACCAGATTCAACATACAAAATGGGAACAAAATCACAAACACAAACGTTCTGTCACAGAGAGGGGCCTCCAAACCTAGAGGTAGTGATCCCTACCTCCAGGTTGTGATCCCAACCTTGAGGTAGGGATCCCTACTTTAACGTTGGGATCATCCCTTGTTTAGAAGAAAGCTCCAAATTGGATCCCAACCTAAACGTTGGGATCCCTACTTAAAGGTTTAGGGATTTAACCTAGAGGCAGGGATCGTTACTTTAACATTGGGATCAATTCTTGATGTAAGATGCAACCTTCAGGGTGGATCCCAACCTACAGGTTGGGATCCTACCGGTTGTTTTAATCCCAACCTCAAGGTAGGGATCCATCCTTTAACGTTGGGAGCATCTCTTTTGCTGGCATCCATATGCTCAAGTTTGATCCCAACTTGGACGTTTGGATCCCTACCAAACCGTTGTGATCACAACCTGTAGGTAGGTTTCCCTACTTGGAGGTCAGATCATCCCTTGGTTTCAAATCTTGGAGGTGGGATCAACACCTAGAGGTTGGGATCCCTACCTCTAGGTATTGATCCCAACCATTTAAGTTGGGATCCCCACTTTAAGGTTGGGATAACATTTCATGTTGGGACCCATCCGGGTCTGATACCAACCTTCCAGTTGGGATCCCTACCTCCAAGATTTGATCCCTACCTATGGGTTGGGATCTCAACTTTTAGGTTGGGATCAATAACTTTACTTGGATAATGGAGATTGGGGTCATCATTTTCCTTTTCCTTTTCTTTTTATTTTCCGTTTCATGTTCATATTTTCATTATTTAATTCATTAGCCTAATTTCCCAACTAAATTATATTGTGAATGTGACATTAGCCTAATCACAACTCAAATAATAGGAATACCAAAGCAATAACACACATGAAATCTTTTACAATAAAACATAACCTGATGACATTTTGAGATAATATTTGCGCAATAGTAATAACGTAATTGCACAACAACAACAACAACAATAATAATAATAATAATAATAATAATAATAATAATAATATGACAGTGTACTGAGTACACTATTTACATGAACAAGAATAATAATAATAATAATAATGTGCCACTTTCTTTTTACAAGACATCAACACCAGAAGACCTTTTCATCATTCACAAAATATTAGAAAATAAATACTTGCCACAAGATACCTAAAAGTCCAAACCTTGCACAACATGGCAACATTGCTCAAGGAAAAAACCCCTAAAACATTCAATGTTTTCGAAAACAAACCACTCATCTGGTTATTAGATGAGTGGGCAGAGGAAACGAAGGTTTTGACGCTGTAACTGCAAACTAGATGCATGTTCTGCCAGTTGTTGGTTTTCTTGTAAGAGACTAGTCCTACATTCTTCCAACTCTATCACCTGCCAGACTTGGTTTTAATTTCCATATCATAACAAATAGAGAATCATGTTGTATAATAGCCTCTATTATTTCAGTTCACATGCAATTTGCTAGATTCTAATATGGGAAACGAAATGATAATAAACTGAATTTAATTACCCTATCTACCAGCACGTACAGTCATGCGATATCATTACTCAGGCTAGCAATAGTTTCTTCCGATATACTCTATCAAAGTTAAAATATCAAAAAATAGACACACGTGAGGAAGGCCTTTATATTTGAATACTCATAATAAAAAAAGATGAAAATAAAAAATGATTGAAAATAACAAAATATGATTTGAATGGAAGTTGTTACAAGATGTGTCAATATGAGACTCAGAACACAGTATAAAAAAGAAATTTAAACATCTTTAACTCAGTACCTCTCCAGGATGACATGTATTCATTGTTTGCACATCAAGTTTGTAGTTTTGCTACCGAATTAACTGTGAAGCATACGAAGACTCTGCTTCAATATGTTGCAATAGCAAAATGATGGTATTAACAGTTAAGTAATAGAAGATACTTTATTAAAGTAAAAGCAATTTAGAGAAAACATTAATTTAAGAGTCACCTCACTTTTTCTGCTCCATCGAAGTGCCCCATTTGAACCACCAAATGCATAAAATGCAAAATGTCGTTAATTCACAGTTCCAAAGTTATCAGCAGCGTACACATACAGTACTGACATTTTTCATATTGGTTTATCACAAGTTCATTTTCATACAGGAGCTTAAATAAGGAAAGAAATACAAAACAGTAGTCATCTCATAATTTCACCGAAGTGGTAATCATCTTAAACTTTTGCAGAGAACATTGTCGTTTGTTATATACTCCAAAAGTTGTAGTTGAGGCTCTATTTCCATTAGAAGGAACAAACTTATCAAAGAGGATTATTTAATTTTTTAATAGCTTTCCTAAGAGCTTGCATGCAAAGGTTATTTGTGTGAACAAGATATTAATACAGTAATCATATCGTGTAGCTATTCAGGCCCTCTGAGAATATGATAAAAAATCCACTCACTTTGTTTATGGCTCATTGCAGATATCAAATCAAATGATAGAAGCTATAGTATAGCTTACCAAACTATTTTGCAGGCCTCACCACAAACAGTCAAAGAATTGTAAGAGAAATTGAGATATAAACAAATGTTTCTTGTGTTGCAATTTTGTAAGCTAAGCCTTAATTTTAGACTAATTATGCACCGTCTTTCTTCAAGACTAGGAAGCAATAATCTTCAATTACCAAATATGAAAAGTAAAGTCAGTGGTGAGTGAAATTCGATTTTGCCATAGCAACGTACATGACTAGCAAGCAGGTACCAAAGCAAATAGTATGCGGCACCAACCACGGTACTTTCAGCAAAAACACTCGCAGACTTCTTCAGATAAAAAATTATAGGCAAATGGCGAACGAACGTAGAAATAAATTGAAAAAACTTAATATTTTGCAGTGCCTCATTTGTGGACACTACTTCTGCACCTTATCTCTGAAGCAATATCCAAACCTCAATCTCCAAACAGTTAAATAAGAGTTAACAATTTTATATTATAAAAAAAAAGACATGGAATGGACAAAAATGCCCTAAAGGAAAATGGGCGCCATAAATTGCAGCTTAACCCGCCAGGCTTGGAAATACATGCATAACTCATTTGTCTCTCCATCCAATTTGTCCAGCTGCTGAAATACATGCATAACCCATATTTCTCTTCTTCTATTTGCCAGTTCGTAGTGTGTTGTGAGCTTCCAAGCCTGCTAACCCGCGAGCTGCTGAAAGGCATGCAGTAAAGTAAAAGATTCTTCCAAGTAAGTAGTGTTACTGTGTCATGACCTTCCATGCATGCTAACCCGACAACTTCTGAAATGCATGGACAAGCCATTTGGTTCATTTTCCATTTGCGTCTACTTAGTGTGATGTTTCCCTCCCACCGAATGTAGCCTTCCATTTTGGCTCTTCCCACGCCTCAGTCGGTCTTCTTAGTTTCCACATGCGAGTGTCTTCTCAGTTCGACACCCAAATTCTAGTTCTCTCTTTCGACGGCGGCCAGAAGGAGTGAGTGACGTTTTGGACGACATTGTACTACGCCATAGCTGTCGGACATCTTGGTTGCTGTAGCGACTTCGTATCTGCGGGTGGTAAGTTTAATAGACCAGTGTTACTTGCTATGGATATCCGAATGTGGTAAGTTTATTTGAGCGGTTCTTTTGTGGGTATGTTTTGTGTTTTCTGTGTGTGGTGGTATGAGTATTGATAGAATGAGTAAGTTAGATTTAATTGGTAGTCGTTAATGTTGAATGTTTAGGTGGAATGTTGTAGACGATTTCATCCGTGGTGTTTGATATTGAAATGTAAGGAGTTGGTTGGGAATCCCAACCTTCAGGTATCATTGCAGATTGAGAATCCATAGTGAAAAAGAATCTGAACCTGAATATGAAAAGAAATTCAGGGGAGAATCTATACAAATGTTTGTGTTGTTGACATAAATGCAATTTGTTTGGAGGAAAAATAAAAAAATACAACTTGCACATATGCGGGAGATTGTGAGAGTTGTAGTTTTTGTTTGGCACAAACCAGGAGGAAGCAATGTTTGGATATAAGTACTGACCATAATATTGCCTTCATTTGACAGGTTGAAGGACATGGATAAAGTTCGGGTTGCATTGCAATACAATGGTGAGTGGAAGAATAAGGGAGGAAATGTTATGTACGATGGTGGGAAGACAAAAGGAATTTTGTTGTCGAGGACAGCAGCGTATCAAGAATTACACGATGCAGTATGTAATGCACTTGATATAAGCGCAGCTGAATTTGCAATGATGATGAAGTTCAAGTATAAAATGTGTGATGCCGCCCCACCAATTGATGTGTTGAATGATAGTGACGTTGAGTTCTTTATCGCTGAAGTGAGTGATGTCATGACGAGGAATCCATTATGCATTACAATGGAACGCAAAGGTGACTCCACAGCAGCGGCAGTAGTAGGTGAGGCAGAATGGGGCGCAAAAGATGGAGTAAAAGATGGTGCAAAAAAAAGTTTGGGCATTGAAGTACCGCATACTGCAGAGCTGATAATGAGTGATGACGATATGATAGAGGTTGATAACAATGGAGACCTTAGATTTGTTGATTTAGGAACCGAAGCTGCAGATGTGTGTACATCTCCATTGACACCTACGGAACTATCACCAATTGATAGGGTTGACAGTTCGAAAGAGAAGATGCTGAAATCAGAACAAGTTGAATGGGATGGTCATGTTGCAACGACATCTTCGATTCCTAAGGCAATAGAAGGTGGTCATATTGATAGTATGTCCAACTGTGTTAAAGAAGTTCGGGCCGGTGATATATTCTCCAATAAGGAGGAGCTACAATTGAATATAAGAATGTTAGCCGTGGATAGACAGGTTAATGTCAGAGTGAAGAAATCCACGAAAGGGTTATTGGTTATGGGGTGTGTGGAAAAAAGTTGCAAGTGGTGGCTGCGTGCAACAAAACTTGCGGGGTCAGAAGCGTTTCGTGTGCGGAAGTACAATCCGGACCATAGTTGTTCTCTTGATGCGCTTGTTTTTCACCGTCCGCAAGCAACAAGTAAATTGATTGGGCATTGCATAAAATGGAAGTATGAGGGTGCTTCTCAGTGTTACCGTCCGAACGACATAGTTGAAGACATGAAGAAAAGGTATGGGCTGAGTTGTAATTATAATAAAGCATGGAGGGCTAGAGAGGTTGCAATGACAATAGCAAGGGGATCACCGGAGCAGTCTTATAGTGTGCTTCCGTTGTATTGTGCGATGTTGGAAATGAAAAATCCAGGGACTGTGACCCACATTGAATGTGATGATTCCAATCGATTCAAGTACTTTTTCATGGCATTAGGAGGTTCGATTGATGGATTTAAAACTTCCATTCGGCCCGTTATAGCCGTTGATGGAACATTCCTAAAATCAAAGTATAAAGGAACACTATTTATTGCGACTTGCATGGATGGAAATAACCAAGTGTACCCATTAGCTTTTGGCATTGGAGATTCAGAAAATGATAATGCATGGATTTGGTTTATGACAAAGTTGCATGGGTGTATTGGAGAAGTTGCAGATCTTGTGTTCATTTCAGATCGAAACACAAGTATAGCAACAGCTATTGAACATTCGTTTCCAGGGGCATTGCACGGAATATGTATGTATCACTTGGGGCAAAACATGAAGGCCAATTGTAAAGGTGGTGATGTGCAGCAATTGTTTTACAAGGCTGCCAAAGCATACCGGGTTGCAGTGTTTAGTGCGCGTATGTCCCAAATCACAGGACTTAATAACAAGGCAGCTAAGTATTTGATGCTTGCAGAACCAACAAAATGGGCAAGATGTGAGTTTGATGGTAGAAGATATTCCATAATGACAACAAACATTGCAGAGTGTTTGAATGCCATTTTGAAGGAGGCACGAGAGCTACCGATCACGAAGTTAATCGAGCATATACGTGGTGTACTTCAAAGATGGTTTTATGAAAGGCGTGAGGAAGCTGCGAAAATGTCTACGCCAATGACCAGATGGGTTGAAGCGAAGCTGCGAGAGAGGATGAAGAAAGCATGTACTTATCCTGTGCGACCTATTGATTCGGAAAAGTATCTTGTTATAGATGAATATTTGAACCCAGTTGTGAACCTGCAAAATAGAACGTGTGACTGCAAGAAATTTCAGCTAGACCAACTGCCATGTGCACATGCACTAGCAGCCTGTACTAGTCGCCACATATCTTGTTATAGCTACTGTGCTCTGTACTATAGCGTGGAAACTTTACTAGAAGCATATGCAGCTTCAATTCATCCGGTTGGGCATGAAGATGACTGGATTTGGCCTGAGCATGTTGAAGTTCCTATTATCCTACCACCTGCAGGTCGTATCCCGCGTGGACGACCTTCCACAAAAAGAAAACCTTCAAAAGGTGAAGCCAAGAAGCAAACAAAGTGCAGTAGATGTGGTGGCTTAGGACACAACAGACAAAAGTGTAGGACACCTATTCCAGTATGATCAGCAACTACACTCAAATGGCCTGCAGAAGTGCCAGTGGAAATTTTGTCTTTCTTTGTGGGGTTTATTGAATTGGGTGTTTTGGGTAGTGGTTTTTAGTTTTGGCTAATGAGGCGTGATGAGTATGTTTTGTTTGCTTTGATATTGCAGTCTGTGCCTACTTGTGTGTTGTTGTCGAAAAAGGAAAGAAAATGGGATGTTTGAGGAATCCTCACAAGTCACAAACAAAGGTTTGTTTTGTTGAAATTATTTATACATTTTTTTGTATGCAAGTAGTTAATTTCTGCCCTACTATCATAACAGAGCTACATCGTTAGTTGTCCAAATTCTATGACTTGGATGGTAGTTGATAACAGTGATAGTTCTGTTATGAGGAATGTATCTGGTGTAAGTTATGCTTTGCAAGTTGTTATGGCTAAACAGTTTTCTCTTGTAGATAATGTGAACATGTAACGGAAAAATCATAATTTACAAGTGAACTGTTATTTTATCATTAAACGTGGTTTCTACTTGATGTAAAATGAATCTTGTTCGGTTTGTTGGCTTAGTTAGACTTAATCGTTAGAATTTCAGAACTCACTAAGACAAATTTAAACATAGTATAATTATTGTGATGACTAAATAATTTCCTGTAACCACATTTTTGGTTTTTAGTTTTGCTGTAGCTGGAAGTTTAAATCAGTTTCTTGTCCAGCATATGTTGTTGGAACCTGAATAATATCAGCAGAACCGGAAGAAACCAGTGCTAAGTATGTTGATGCTATTGCTTTATTGCTCATTTATTGGATAAGAACATCCACCTTTCGTCAGTTCTGCTGTAGTGGAACTTTTGTTATATTCGCTTACCAATTGTAGGTGTCTGCAGCTATCGTTTTTTATTCGGGTATGCTGTCGTGGTTGGAGTGCCTAACAGCCATTCCATGGTCCAATGAGGAAGAGGAGAAAGTCATATCTCTACTTGCTGAACTTCACCGTCATGACTCAGCTACTGAGGTTCTGCACAGAGTAACATGTCAACCATCTACTTGTACAAGAGCTGATGACATCTTCTTGAAACTACTGAGTGGAGTTCTACAAGCCAGAGATGATACAGCTCGTGCAGATATAAAAACTTTAATCGCCCGCTTACTTATATAACATGCATCTGGTTAGGACAATAGGCTTTTTCTGTAACGAAACCCTTTATAATCTCTGATATTTGCTTGGTGAGAAAAAATTGTGTGATGCATTTGTGAAACTATGGGCAGATGAGTATTATGGCTATATGGCGCACTTCATCTGGGAAAATTGGTTTAGAAAGTGCTATTGTTGAATCTATTTAAGAAGCCTGAATCGCAAGCTGGCATTTCGGCTATCCAGATGTTAGAAATGCCTTGGCAGTGACCTACAACATGACTACTTCATTTAGTAACAAAATAGTAGCCAACCTTAATATATGCATATATTTATTTATGTATATATCTATATATGCATACTTATGTACATTTGATGTAGCGTATAAACCTATCTAGAGTGATGCATTATCCGTCTGATGGACTTCATGATTGGCTCCACAACTGAGAGAATGTCTTGCTCTTCTGATGCGGACACGTCTAATCGCTGCCTAGTTACTGTAAACATGGAATTAACAATAGAATCATCATTTGTACCTCTAGATGACCTAGGAGAACGATTATTCCTGACAAATAAATGTACGCTCTTAAAAATTCGGTGCGCTGGTAACTAACAATAATACAATATTTCATGTTTTCTAGTAAAGTAAAAGATAAATAAATTAATAACATAATACAGTACTAACCTGCCAAATAAATGCAACACACATATACAAAGTTGGGAGTCTATATTAAATTACCCAATACAAATGCCTTTAAAATAAAATATAAGTTCTGGCACTCTCACATGTCGAATGTAGTGCTCCAGTTGCAAGTCCACCAGCTCATTTTGTGTTGATCTCAAGTGATGAAGCAAAGGAGCTCATTTTGTGTTGATCTCAAGTGATGAAGCAAAGGAGCTCATTTTGTGTTGATCTCAAGTGATGAAGCAAAGGAGAAACAACATTAATATCCTTTGAAATCCTTCGGAGACCAACCTTTGCCATGGAAAAAGTCTTCCAAACCAACTCTAAACGCTTCAGCAATCAAGTTTTCCATACGTAAAGACAGTAAAGAATGTTGAATTTTAAAACCTCTTCAGGCCCCTTCGCGAAGAAAATAGAAGTTACCAAATCATTAATCAAGGACTGTATAATGTCCCTGTGAAAATCAATTTTTAATACTTCACTTTTAATAATCAAGTATTTGTCGTCGCAGCAATCAAAGGAAGCGGGCAAAACCTGAAGTAGAATCTACAAAAGGAGGAAGCAAGGCGGGTTGGAACGGTTACACTACAACAAAGCGGGTTGTGAAAGAAATTTCAAAAACCATCAGGTAGTCTGAACATCGATGGAAGCTTAATCTTTAAATAACAAGCACCATCTGTTGTGTTGGCATCTTTAACCGCAACTAGTGTCACATCCCAATCACAAACGGGAAGATTAGGAGGGAGTTTGGAAATAAATATAAACCTTGTACTTAAATTTATGAAGAAAGAGTAGCATAAAATATTAATCCGAGATATGCAACAGAGAAGAAAAACCTGAAATCAAGTGGGTAATAGCCAAACATTAGCCAAAAAAAAAACATGGAGTAAAAATCTCACTTCAAAAGGATCCCAAGAAAACAAAAGACCCACCATCATTTACATTACTACAGATTCTTCCCAAATGTTGGTAATAAAAAGAAATCAAATTGGACAGCATGTTATAATCTAGTTCTGTTTCTCCATTAAATTCGTGCATATATATTTTCATTTTCAAAATCAAAAGTTGCACTACTTTGTCATGACTGAAAGAGCACCCATCGATATTCAGTAACTAATAACATTGTATGGGTTGCAAGGACACCTATCATTAGGCACACCACATCAGTTCGTTCATCATTGTATCTAAGTTCTAATTATCCCAAAAAGCATAGTTGAATACAATAAGCCCCTGCATCAACCAGTAGTTACAGTTGATGTCACTGCTCAGGGAACATTATCCGAAGATGTATCTGTCTTGTTAAAGAAGCCACCGAACCACTAACCTGTTCAGCACAGTAATAAGGAACAGATTTTCAGTAAGGTGGACTGTTGCAAGTTGATGGCACACTAACCATTTAAAACCTCTATAGATCACCGGTAAGCAAAATGATATTATTACCTCCGTACAATTGACGAGACCATTTCCATAAATCAAGAGCTAGCTGCAACCGGAAATTTGGTATGTTGGATTTGTCGAATGAGTTCACCGGCAGACCGTGAGCCATGTGTTCGGCCAACTTGATAACGAATATCCCACAATCACCACTACTACATAAACGTGGCAGCAAACTCAATTAGTTAGCACATAACGTACATGTAGGTAGAAATACTATAAATACACAATGTTCGGGTACAGCTCTTACGCTGCTTCTTGCTGTGGCGTGTCGTCGCATCGAGACACTGTCCATCCGTTCTTGGTATACCAGTCTGCAGTCATGCGCGTATCTGTCCTATAGTGATCAGTCTTCTGAAGGAGCAGTGGCAATAGTGTGTGTATGGGTTGCAAAAACTGTTTGTAATTGCGTACGTATGAGCCAAGTGAGTCAAACAGGGTTATAGTGCGCTCATTGAAGTTTACTTTGACGAGGACCCAGTGTACACCCCTGTAATTGAATGGCATGTACAGCTACAGACAGTTCAGGCAGAACAAAACCACAAATCAGTTTGCGTATGTTACGTGACAGTAAACTTGACAACTGCAATGCAAGAAAACAAGTGACGTACCGTCGACAGTCCAGTCCAAGGCCGACAGGCTACCTCCCGTGACTTATCTTGGCTGCCAGACACCTCCCCCATTGCGTATTTGATGCACATGTCATCGTCTTCCCATTTAAATTTTTTCTTAGTATAACACTCCCACTTACTTTGCAAATGTTGCTACATATATTGAAGTTGCAAATTCAATTAGTAAGGGATAAAGGTAGGAAAATGACTGTGCAGCAGCGGACCTTAAGCGAACAATATACTTACCCCAAACAAAATATCTGTTGTTGTGAATGCTTCCATCTTGGTCGAAGGACACCTCATCGCCTTCCATCGAATAAAGCAGAAAGCGGCATCCATATGCTGTCAAACACGAGGAAAATGTCAATGTTCCGATTTTAGTTATATAAGTATGACATACCTACTTGCGCTATTCATTTGACGCACCGAATCAGCCAACCAGACATCGGGTTTGGACAAGGCCTGAAACCACTGCTGGCTGCAGTCCCCAGTTGGCAACCGAACCAAAGGTCTGCAGTCACATTCAAGTGGTTGACATCTTGTTATCCAAGCAGCGCATACCACAGTAAAATATATTAAGGAAAAAGTAAGAAGGTGGTAAACATACAACGTGTTCGAGACATCTTCGTCCCGCCATGATTTAAAAGCTTCCACTTCCGAAGCGGATAGAACTGGAAAAGGTTCGAATTTGGTGCGCTTTCTAGGAACAACTTCAATTTCCTGAAATGGAGACGAAATTTGTGGACCCTTTTTGCGCTTTCTCCTAATAAATTTGGATTGTTCTATGATCTTCATACTTACGTCCGAACCCACCGAAGGTGACCCTACTATATTCATATCGATATGTTTGGTTTGTGGTATGATCTTCACACTTACATCCGAACCAATGGAAGGCGACGCCTGGCATGCTTTAGCTGCCACATCCGGGTTCACTGTCATTTTCTCACCAAATCTGTCAACTTCCCCATGGTGACGTCCGTCTTTACTCCTTTCGACCGGATCTGGCAGATCTGCTTCAACCCCAATAGTGTCTTCGGGGGTTTCACCCGTTAGCTCATCGTTCTCCTGTACAGCAAAAGCCAAACAACATGTTTAGATGGCATCCGACATTACTTACATGCGGATCTTCTGGCCATGATATTAATTGTAAGTGTACCTTTCCTGCAGGTGGCTTATGTTTTTTTGGAACAACTGTGTTTGAAAATAAATATTCCACAATCTTGTCAACCTTCTTGTTTGTTTCCTGTACCAGCAGCATTGTCTCTTCTAGGTGCTTGTTTGTGTGTTGTAGTGCTTTCCGTGTTTCTTGTTGAATCTGCTGCAATTGCTTATGGACGGTATGTAGTTGGTCATCCTTCGTATGACTGCTATCCTTGCCAGCCTGCCAGCAAATCAGTTTATGTCACGGTGACGGCTTTTAGTCGTAGTACATGCCATAAAAAAAACTAAAAGCTAACAACTATTGTACCTGATCAGATGGTCCTCTTCCACAACGCTGGGCCTTCAGAAATCTAGGTAGGCCAGTGTTGTCATGCTGCCCATTGCCATCACTATCAGAGGCGATGGTATGTGAACACCCCTCAGCTGGACGCTGCTCCGTCACAAAATACTGGAAGTAATCCTCCTTTTCCTCTGCAGCCGTCGCCTCCAACGTAGGGTGCGCTTCCAGCTGCCATGACATGGAAACAAATATGATTCTAAACATCATCTACAGTGAACGGCATCAAGATCAACACAGTACTATGTGTACATACATCAGAGCGATGCAATAATGTAACTATTTCCCCTGATTTTGGGATAGCAGTAGAACTCCAACTCAGGAAGCGCGGCACCAAATTTATGGATTTAAGGGCAATATGATGGCCAATAGTCGGAATTGCTTCACATGCCCATACCTACGAGTCCAGAAAATACATCAAACGTGGTTCTCAAGCGCACCAAACTTAACAAACCAAAATAATTTACAAGTGAAGATGAGATGTACCTGAAATGCATATGGGAAACCCGACAAAGAATAGAATGCACTGTCTCCCTTGTTCTTCAGCCCTTTATGACGTTTTTCGACGTTAGCAGCCATTTTGTTAAAATCTTTTTTCAGGCCACTCAATGTCATGTCATAGGAACAACGACCCCATGGGTATTTGTTGAATGCATTCATATCATCCAATAGGCGAATATGCTCCCATCGAATCTGGTTCTTGGGATCCTTCCCAAGTAACACCGTTTCTAAGAAGTACAGCAATGCAAGTTTGACGATGTCCTCGTCATTGTCCGAAGATGCACCCCTAAAAGTGGCGTCCAGACTTTTGTTTGTAACTTTGCTGCATGACCCAAAAAATTTCTGGCTAAACGGCTCAGCGGATGCACCTTCCTCAGCTGACCCATCTATCGGGTATGCCCCACAATCAAGCCCTGTCACAATTGCAAATTCTTGCATGGAGAATCGAATCAGACTGTCATTCGGAAGTGCAAACCACAGCTCCTCCGAATCATCACATTCCACTTGTCGGAGCAGCAAGTTATGCACTAATTGACCGGCAAACTTAAGCTCCTTCATGTCAAACAGTTTACCGAAGCAAGACCTCTTGAAGATTTCCAGCTGGACGTCACTTAACTTGTCAGCTATAACTTTGATGGCTCCCAGCTTAGAGAAACATGTAATTTTGGAAGAAAAATGTTGCACATCAGTGATCTTGCACGTAATAGCAGTATCCATCTTGTCGGTAACCTGCAAGTTTAAAAAAACCCATTGGAAATCCCTCACCACATTTTCTGAATAAACTGTAACATATACCATATATTACACCGGTCCTATGTAAGTGTATATGGTGGAAATATACATAAATGTCAAGCAAATTTCTGTCAGCATCAACAAGGTCACAACCTTATATTCTCATGATCACCAGACATTCATGCAGCCATTTTTGTATTTAGCAATATTGTTGCATAAATCCATTCCACCAAGTGAGAATCACATTGTTGCATGCAGAGACAACTGAGCAACTCTATTAATAAATAACGTCTGAGCCTAAAACTGGATGTGCGTGGATATCAACCAGTAGATAGATGTCATATTGTGAAGATAGATATATTGGTAAAGGTTAAATAATAAATAGCACTTGCAAGAAAAATCTTCGTAACGAAATATACTTGTTTTCCCCTTTTACTTGAATACTTAAAAAGATTAGGAAAAGATGGCAAAAGAGGACAGAAGGTTTTGCAGCTAAAATTCCCGGCATAAAGCATTACCAACTCTTGCTAGAGCATTCTAATTTCCTGCATATTGATTTCCAGCTGGAGGCTGCCAATGTAATCAAGAAAACAATCTGTCCTATCATAAGGGAAAAATAAATTATGCGGGTTTGGACAAGCAAACATGACACTTTACTACAACTAAATTGGAATCTTAACTAACCCTTCTCACTAGGCAAAGACAGACGTAGATAAAGAGATAAATTATAAGTTGCCATCACAGTAATGATCATCTTAAATATGAATGAAATAATGAAGTGCCAAAATATCAGTACTCAACGATTGGTTCTGTCACAGGTCATGTTCAATATAGCTGAAAGCTTGTACTAACAATTTAATTACAAGATCTCATAATTCTTTAAATAATAAAAACACACACAGGTTATCAAATACATAAGAACCGAATGTATAATAGGCGTTAAAGAAGACAATAAAACGCATGGAAATGCCCAAGTTTTTTGCTCAGAAGTGTGATGGGTTTTGTGGGTGGGGGTTCAGAAAGTGCAGAAGGTTAACTAATTTTTTTTTTACCAAATTGCTTTTCTCAGAAGAAGCAGAAACCTATCGAAATGACCGACTCATATTTCTTTTCAATTTGTACGATTAAAGCAAATTGAGTCTCTAACGAAGAAAATCCTAACTTCATAGTTTGCACCTAATTGCCCTTTGTTTAGTACACACACAAAAACAGATGGAAAAGAATATATAATCTGAAATCAGTATATATATGGTACTAGCAATTAACAACTGGAACTGTGAACATTATCTCCAACTAGGTACACATGCAACAGTAACGATATAACTTTACCATTTGGAGTTCTTTTTTCCTTTGAAAACTTCTCTACGGCATCCCAATCTCTGATTGTAGCCAAAGTAAAAACTTTAAGCCAATACCAGCTCTTCTTAAAAACCTGAGGCAAATAACAAAAGTGCAAGAATAAAGATGCAAATTTCTTTTACCAATACCACATCTCAGCATAAGCAATAATGTCAAATGATGATTTGTCTCATATCATTCATGCATGTACAAGCTAACAATAAGGCACAAGAACATGAAATCATGTTGGGAAACCCAAATTCAAATTGGCAAAAAGTCATAACTGTGCCAACCTGTAACTTGGCATTGCCCACCTGCAAGTGAGGGATCCCACAATAAAGTAGGGAAAAGTGTAGTGGACCAAAACCTGTACACCCATGTTGCAAACACCATATTCGACATACAAACTGCAAACAGAATAAAAAACAAAGCTTTTGGATTTAGGGACGGACTCCCAACCTGGAGGTAAGGATCCCCACCTATAGGTTTCAACCTGAGGTTAGGGATCACTACTTTAACGTTGGGATTATCTCTTTATATTGGGATCGATACCTCCAGCCCGATCCCAACCTAAAAGTTGGGATCCCTACCAACAGGTTTTGATCACAACCTTCAAGTTGGGATCCCTACTTCAACGTTGGGAACATCTAATTCATATTGGTTTCTAACTTGGAGGTTTGATCCTAACCTAAAAGTTGGGATCCCTACCAACAGGTTTTGATCACAACTTGGATGTAGGTATTCCTACTTTAACGTTGGGATTGGGATCGCAAACCTCCAGGGTTGACCCAACCTGAAGATTGGGATCCCTACCTACAGGTCTTGATCCCAACCTGAAGGTAGGTATCCCTACTTCAACGTTGGGATCATTTCATTGCTATTGGGATCAAACTTGGAGGATTGATCCCAACTTGGAAGTTGGGATCCCTACCAACAGGTTTTGATCACAACTTGGACGTAGTTATCCCTACTTGATGGTAGGGATCATCCCTTGTATAGGGCGCATGTGGGATCCGTATCTAGAGGTTGGGATCTCTACCTCTAGGTATTGATCCCAACCATATAGGCTGGGATCCCCACATGAAGGTTGGGATCATCCCTTCATGTTGGGATTCGTCCAAGTCTGATACCAATCTACCAGTTGGGATCCTTACCTCTAGGATTTGATCCCAACCTCAAGGTTGGGATCCATCCGTTAAGCTTGGGATCAATAAGTCCAGTTTGATCCCAACCTGGAAATTGGGATCCCTACCTCCAGGTTTTGGTCCCAACCACCAGGTAGGGATCCCAATTTTAATGTTGAGATAATAATTTTAACAGCTATCGATCATCCAGACTTTATCCCAACCACAAAGTTCGGATCCCTACCTAGAGGTTTTGATCCCAACCTGAATGTTGTGATCCGTACCTCCAGGTTGTTATCAGACGAACGTCATGTTGGAAATCCCTACCTTCATGTTGTGAATCCCCAACTCATGTAATAAAATCCCAAAAATAACCTATAAGTTCCAAATCCCAACCTCTAGGTTGTCAGTCCAAACCTATAGGTTGCGATCCAAAATAATTTCAGTCGCATTATATTACATTACAAGTTCCGTTCCCAACTTCCACGTCCGGAGTTACAATATAGGAGTTGAGACTCCCAACCTTGAGGTTGGGTTTCAACCTCCATTTCGAAATCATCTTCAACATAAATCCTAACCTTCAAGTGACCCATTCCCAACCAATACATAACTCTCAACTACAACGTTGGTATTCACAACCTACTGGTTGGGAATCCCCAGTTGTAGCTTACAGAGCCAAACCTAGATGTTGGGACATCTACCAATTGTAAACCATCACAACCCAACGATGAAGTTCACAAAAAGCAAATCCAATCAAGCAAATTCAATCGCCACTATACCAAACCCAATAACAACAGTACCATAGCAATCATTTACAAAAATCAAAAACACCAAATCAAAAATATTAACATCACAATATAGTCTCCAAATAACATATAGGCACACAAGCTACAACAATAACAAAAACCCATAAGCAATGTGTTCTTACTGTGGACTTGTTCCGTTGCTGCTTCTTCAACCTCCAAGTTTTTGCCTCGACTTCCGTCAACTAAATTATATGCTTCTGCCGTCTTTTTCTTCTTCCACTACTTGCTACCGGTTTCACTTTCCTAATGCACAAACGTTGGGACTTCAGGTGGGTGGAGGAAACCAATATGTCGTCACTGAGAGCAGCTTCCTTTGGTGGGCGGGTCGCCTTTTCTTCTGAATCCTCGATCAGTAGCTTAGGGTTTCTTACCCACTAAATCACGACAGTGAACAACGGTGGGATCCCTGGGTCGGGTTTCTCTTCTCCCGGTTTCGCATTCGCACGATGCTCGGTCGCGGTTTAAAACACGGCGGTGGGTGGAGGTGTGTAGGTGACGAGTCGCGAAGGTCGAACAAAATGGTTGGTCACTGCGACATTGACGACTGTCCCTGCAGGTTAGGTTCGACGCTGATGGGTCGACGGCCGACGGGCATGGACGACGGTGACGACTTGGGCAGGTGGCTGTTTGTTTTCCTTCAGGCTGACCAAAAAGGGTTGGGACCACACTAAACCACTCGGTTTTTGGTAGGGAAACAAGGGAATGGCGCGTTTGTAATTTCCTGACTTACCAGGGGTATTTTTGTCCAGCAATATAGCCTTCTGCACAACCTTACCAACTGAAGAGTTATTTCTCACTAGGGTCATCCAAATAAGGTTACTTTTCAATAAAATCCTATCTAAAAATCTAGCTCATACACTTCCAACTTAAACTTATAAAAGCATTAAATGTCAAATCGTGTGGACCCATGTGTTGACGAAATTGAGATTAATTACAAATAAGTCTTTTCTCATAGCTGCAAAGTACAAAGTTTCCTCCGCTTTTAACTTTTCAAATTTCGTATGAATTGGTGGAAGATAGGTCTTTCACATTTACCGACGAAAATATATACAGAAATATAGATGAAACCATTTGAAAAAAATATGGGTATAGGTGAAAATTGATATAAATTTTATGTAAATTATAAAAATTTAGTTTAAAAATTTAAAAATTTTTAATAAAACTTTAAAAGTGATTAAAATAATCAACACTCTAATAGAAAACGTATTTTACAAAAAATATATATTATCTAATAATTATATTGTATAAATATAAATATAATATATATGCAAAATATATGAAATTTAAAATATTCTATCAAATTCTAGTAGTTCGGAATCATATAAGTCATAGAAATATTTTCGTTGAGACCATAAAAAATATAATATTTAAAAGAGATTAAATTATCAATGAATTTATAATTTATTAATTTATAGAGTGTATTTATAATTCAATGAACATACATTTAAACAACTAAAAATTCATTTTATTTTATCAATCTAGTCAATTGAATATGAATTAATCCACTAAACATACATTCATTTTATTCATTGCTCTCATCTACTTAATTAAATAATATTCATTGTGATTGCATTAATTAATTTAATGTATTCAACCTGTTAATTTAAAAAAGATTTCTATATAAACATACGCAAACTCTTCTCATTAATTTAATTAAATGTAAATTAATTACCTCTTGGATTATCTTGGTGAAAATGGTGCAAGTTCAGAGGTTTCAAGTTTAGCAGAAATTATTATTTTCACAAAAAAAAAAAGGGTTTAGAAGAAAATATTGATAGTATCGCTACAAATCCTGTTGATGACGATGCTGAGGATAATCCTAGAGCTTTGGAGCCTATTACACGCACTCAAACCATCAACAACACCTTATAATTTTATATTACAATTCGAGATTTCAACCCCATAACTATTAAATATAATAAGAAAAATTGAAGATGAGATCCAATTAGATTTAAATTTCAAGGAAAAACAAGTGACAATAGAGTCATATATCAATAAAGTATCATAGTCAATTATATTAGTAACTTTAGCTAAGTACTAATTTATGCTATAAATGAGATTACAGAGTTATAAAAGATCTCTCAAAAAAATAAAAAAGTATTATTGATAAAACCTGACCCGACTTCTATCCCGAGTCCAGGAGGATCCCATGAAAACTGGGATTTTTTTGAATTAAGTCCGCATGTATTAAAAATCTTTTAAAATAATTATCGTAATTATGATAATCGACTTGATCGAAATCAAAATTAAATAAATATAAAATCTTTAAAATTTTTCACACTGGACCCATCGATTGAATATATAAAATATTTATAAAATATTTGTAAAATGATTATTAATCTGTAAAACTATTTTAAAAATACATTTATGAAATCTGGTAAATAAAAAAAATAATACACAAATACAATTATTTATCATCATGTGGTCCTTCTCACAATATGCAATAATCTGTACGAACCTATAATAGATCCCTGAAAAAAATAGATTTATAGAGGAATGAACGCTAATATCCAGTGAGTGGATATAACTTTCTAAAACATTTCTAAATAAAACATAAAATATTTCTGGTAACAATAACTATTTCTCAATAATTTCATATCTGAAATAATAAAACTAAATTTAAATATAATCTAGTAGTAAAACTGCAATCTTTTATATAAATTATTTTGATAACTTTAATAATATAAAATATGAAAATATATAATCTATAAAACTTTTGTGGAAATATCTTTTTATAAATCTGGTATTCTATAAATCTCATTCTGTACTTATCAAACTTAAAATATAACACCGATATCTGGAAATCTACACCAACTAGTATCCAAAAAAATCTATCATACGTGGTGAAGATACTCAACACACACGCAGAGTGAGTGAAAACATTTGTCATACACATACTGGACGTCTCAATTACTCTACGTATTTATCATATACATACTGGGTGAATCTCTCGGATTTACACACATGATGTCAATCTGATACTTAGAGGGGACGGTACAACCTTATGTTCTGAAAACATTTTTTTTTCTTTTCTCAAATCTTTTTTTAATATACATAATATTAAATAATACTTTTTACAAAACATAAATAAATATTTTTTCTTGGAACACAAAATTATATTATTTAAAATATTCTGAAATTTTTCTAATAATAATTCAAACTAAAAACATAAAATTCTTACTGAAATTCTTATAAGTATACATATATACGAATTTGTAATAAACTTTTATTTCAATCGTAAAACATAATTTATAATCTATAAAATCAATTAATTCAATAAATTATTTATTTGAAATCAATAATAAAATCTGAAATACAAATAAATATAACTCAATCAATTTAATTAAAAATAAAACTATCCACTCACATAATTCTTTTGCTCATATCTAGATCTAAAATGAGTTCCTTTCTAATTTTCTTATCATCCTGAATCCACTCTAAAATCAACATAAAACTTAATTTATAAGTCATAAAAAAATAAACTAATTTTCTAAAATTTAAATCTTATTAAAACAAATTTATCTATCTAGATAATTAAATATCCAAAATATTTTTCTTTTCTTTCTCTTTCCCTCTCTTCTCCTTTTTTTCTTCTCCCCTTTTCTTCTTCTCGGCTCCTTCAATTTTCCTTCACAATTTTTTTTTTTTTTTTCTGCTAGGAGAATGGCATCCTAGTTTGATTTGCTTGAGGGAACCATAGATATACACATGCTACATCCTTATCACTTCTCCAGCGCCTCATGTCAGTCGAATTTTTTTTTTTAATATTATTTTATTATTTTTTCTCAATTGATCTCACCACTAACAGATATATATATATATATTTATTTATTTATTTCAATGGATCCCACCACTTATGTTGTTATTATTATATTTATTATTATTTTAAAATAAAACTCTACTAACGCTTGAGATTTTTTCAACGTATGAAAAATTTCATTTGCTACCCCCATAACCTTTTTCATTTGAACTCAATTTTTTAATTTTTTTTAAAAATATCCTCTAATGAGGTATTTATCCACAAACTTTTTATTTCTAAAATTAAAATTGGATCAGATTAATAATAATAGATTAAATTTCAATTAATCTCTTAGATCCATTGATATTGGATTCTTATAATTATCTTATTAATTTATCAAAATTATTAATTTATATATATAGTAAAATTACTTTTAATAAATTGTATAATAATATATATTGAAGGATTTTTACAATAATAAAACTGAAAGTAATTGTGCGCGCGTGTGTGTAGTAAAATTATTTTTAATAAATTGTGGAATAATATGTATTGAAGGATTTTTACTCATAATATAATTGAAATAAAAGTGTTTAACTACAATAATGCAATTCTTCCAAGTAAGTATAAATTCAAGTTTATAACCAAAAACAACATTACTTTATAGTAAAAATATATATACTCATATTACCTTAGGAAAAAAAAATTTATGCTTCATTCTGCTTCCACGTTGCTAACCGGATAGAAAATAAAATCCTCTAATTTCTTTAACAATTGAACAAAGAGAGTACAATTAAAAATGTAAATGAAGAGAAATGGAAGGATGGTTGAAGTGAGGAAAACATATGGGAGTTGGTTTGGTTAAATGTTCAAGTGAAAATTTTGCAGAGAAAACATATGTTTGCCAAATTCAATCATGTCTCATGAGAATATTATACTTAAAAAGAATGATTATAAAATTTATTTTGAAAAATCCCTGCAAGTCTGCAATAAATAATGATATTCTCATCTAAAAAACAACACAATGTGATATTCTTTAGTCATGATTTATGTACTTAATCAAAACAAAATGTATAAATTTGATTTTTGTTTAAAAAATAAATAAAACAATATATGATATTCTTGGATTTTTTTAAATGAAAAATATAAATAAATATATTAAAAAATTATCCATTTCTCATTTTTTAATTTTTATTGATGGAAACATAGTGGATATTTTATGAACACTTTCTCGATACTTTACCAAATCACACTATATCTTTGTGGTAAAAAATCTGAGCCCAAGATACAGGTCCAAAGTCCATTAACAAAGCCTGAGACCGGTCCATTGGTCTATGTTGGCCTACGGCCCTAGATGTACACGTTAATTGGATGGCCTAAGGTAAGATGGATGAGTAAAGCCCAAAGCTTCCTAGGTAAATTGACCTAGTAGACCGAGCAACTAAATCCATATTTTCGACCTATCAAACTTGGTCCAAACTACCCTTGTGAGTCAGTCCATAGATTCGGTCAACGGTCCAACACCAAACCTAACCTACGAGGCCCATTGAACAAGCCTAGAAGCCTACCTTTCTATCTCATTCGTGTCATAACTGACTTCAACTCCAATTAGGATTCCTTCCTAAATGGTAGAAGCAAAATTAGAATAGAAAGCTGATTATTCGGGATCAAAAATCTAAGGATTAGCCCGAACTCTCCTAGATCCTCTAGAACTCAATCTTTCTATTATAATCAAACTAGGAAAGTATCCCGAATCATAGGACCGTTTTACCTGTATAAAGAGATCTCAACCTCATGGCAAGACATACACAATATATTCATAAGGGAGTTCTTGTTTACAAACGCTTTACCAAAATTCTCTTAGAGACCACATCTTGGCCAATTCATAGGTTAGACTACGATGGCCTGCTACTCCTATTCTCCTCCAACATGGTTTTTTCTTTGTTGGCTCAATGTCCCATCATGGAACCATTGTCACTGACCCCTCGATTAACGACTCTACTGGTGTCTTTGTTCTCATGTCGGACAGCCGCTTTAGGCTTATGACTATGCTATTCGCCAACTACGTCACTGCGTTAAGCTGTTATCAACATTGGTTTTCATTTGTTGGCCCTGTCAATTGACACTTATTGTTTGTTACTTCTTTGTTTTATTATATAATCAATTATTGACTTAAGTGTCATAGTATTTTAGGTCGGCACCACACCAATGTTAGGATCACTCTTGTTTTTCTTTGTTTGGTCTATACAAAATATAGGTTCTCGGGTTCATAAGAAGTTGACAAGCGAGGTTTGCTCCATGTCAGCATACTATAGTTCAACCCCCCTACAGTTTGACGTCATTTGTGGGGAACTTGGCAATTTGTTCTGACACAGATCGAACTACTGACTACATAAGCGTGTTACCATGTCAGGTAATAAATTCGCTGAGGCTATGCTCTTTGCTATGATGGACCAAATAAGATCGTATGGCAAGCAACTAAAACAGATCCAAGAGGAGAATCTCATAATGTTGACTAAGAACGAGGCGATTTGTGTCTAGAATGCAAAGTTATGACAAAAAGTCGAATAACTAACCAATTCGAATGCAGGTGCCAGCCGACTTAACGAAGTTGGACCCTCAGGCGTCGAAGGGGAACTTCTCCTATTGGTAGGTTGGTCCCCAAATCCTAAAGCAGGCTGAACAGGTAGACAGATCCACTAGCGGTGAATTTTAACGTTGTTGGGTTCGATGATGCTCCAAAAGCCACAGACAACCTAAGACATCCTAATGACCTACCTAATTTGAGATGTAGGATATCAGTCGACTGATAACCTAATGTCGATTCCATGCCTGTAAAGCCAGTCCGCGGTGTACGAATCCAAGGGATTAAAAGATCTGTCGAGCCAATGCCTGATGCACTGTCAAAAAAGCTAACGAAATTGGACGCATTGATCCAAAGCAACAGTACCTCCTTAGAAGAGTGCTTGGTCGATTTGCAAATTCACCATTTCTGGACCCAATCGTGATGGTAAAGATGCTAAGAAGTTCACACTACCTCACATTAAGATGTACAACCTAATGATGGACCTAAACGAACACATTGCTCAATAAAAGCAACACATGTTCATGATTGCAAATTTCGAAGGATGAGAGGGAGGAGGTCATGTGCAAAGGGCTTGGATCAAGCTTGTTAAAATCGACTTTGCAATAGCTTAATAGCCTACTGAATGGTATTATCGGGTCATTTGTGCAACTGATGGACGCATTCGTTGAGCAATTTGCCAGTAGCATAAACCTAAAGAAACATTCAGATGATCTCTACATGATTGTCCAGTGACCAGGGGAGCGACTGTGGGATTACATTAGTCACTTCAATAAAGAAAAGGAATCAATCACAAACTATAATATTTTAACTGCAGTTTTAGTCTTCAGAAAGAGACTATTGCCAGATTTAGATTGTTGGTTAATTTTTTAATAAATCAAATGTTAAACACTGTAAGTGCACAAATTATTTGACTTGAGTATGGTGACAAGCAAGGGTCAATCCACTGAGAGTTTTAACTTACTTTAATTTTAAGTTGACTTAAATCCTAAACTAAAACAATTAAATTAAAGATAAGGATTTGGAAATTGAATTACAACTAAGTTAAATTACAAAAGAAAATTAAAATAAAAACAATCAATGAGAAAAAGCTTAGTTTGGATATCTTGTCTGCCACTAAATAATCCTTCAATTTGTTATAAAAAATTAATAAACCAAGTTCATGATAATGCATAATGAAGACATTTACGACAATATAATGATCATACTACATATTATATTGATTCTTCCTTAATTAACATGCAAATCACATGATGTCTATATAAATGTGTGTATTTCTAGTTATAACATAGTATAATGTCTACTATGATTTAATAATAGGAACCTATTAAACACTAGAAGAATATGAATATCACACAAATCCTAGAACATCATATCTATTCTAACTATCTTTGAATTAATATTCCTCAATTGGTCCGTAAGCAATTGATCATTGTAAATAAAAAATATTCTCATTTAGTGTACGATTTATATTTTTAAAACATAATTCTAAAATTATGTTTCTAAGATGATCAATCAAAGAAACAAAATAAATAGAATAAAATTAAATTAGAGACATTAATTTCATCATGCAAAACATTAAGTTTTATTGAAAAGATAAAAAAACTAAGTTGAAATTTAGAGCTTCAAGTTGTCTTCTGGTTGCTGGCGCAGTTGGTGCTGCCAGCAACCAACCCATATCTCCTTTGCAAGAGGTATGGGTTCGACATTCAGTTCAACAATGTCTATATGATAATTAGTTTTTCACCAATTGTGTGGGTCGCTCTCCCACCCCAATATCCATCTTCTTCCCCTACCTCCGTGTGGATGGTTCCCTTCCTAATGGGAGTAGTCTCCCGACCCATGTACCAGTGTCATATCTCGATTAAAGATTCCGGATGCCCTCTGAATTTATCTCAGATATAGTTGTTGTACTAAAAAAAAAAAATTTAGAGCTTCAAGTTAATCCTAATTAATAAATTAATTACATAAAAATAAAAATGTCTCGAATGATGTGGAGAGGACTCCTATTCTTAGATGTGAATGAAGGAATATGTTCAGGAATATTTCTAAAATATTCCAAGAATATGCTCTTTGAAATAAATGCACCAGACACATCATCAGTTCATCACAGCCCATACACATGCTAGCCCATCAGCATAAACGCGCGGGTCAAAACGGACCCGAATTCGCACACTCTGGTCAAACCCGACTGGGAAAGGACTATGAAACATGCGGATCTCACTCGGATCCACGTCGCGCCCCGATCCATATCAACCCGGATCCGAAACTGCGACGCTTCTTTTGCAAAAACTTGTGAATCCACGCCCGAACTTGACTCGGATCCGCTTCTCTTCGAACGCGAGCGCTTGGCCTGCGTGTCACAAAGTTCACCCCACGAGCGCTCATTCTAAGTGCACCCATGATTACTTTTGGGCGAAGCTCATCTGCGGCCTTCGCTACGCGAGTCCATTTGGCGAACTTCAGTTCAACCCTCAGCTTTCTCTTAATTTCTCTTTTGCCCAAAACTTCTCCAAAAATTATATGAAGCCTCTTAACTTTAAAATCTTCTCACAAATCCTTCATGAGCCAAATCTTTGGTTTTCTGCTGAGGAAATTAATTCCAAAAACTCTTCGCTTCTATTCTTTTATTTATAAAACCTAAAATTAAACATAAAAATATGAAACAAAATAAAAAAATCAATTCTACTAAAAACTATAGCATAAATAATAGGTTAAATGTGCATAAAATAATGACAATTAATGATCCAACATATACCTATACAAGGAATTGATGAAACATCCTCCCAAGATGATGGAGGATATTTTCACTAATACATGGGCAGTAATCAAGCGGGAGGAGGACGTAGTGAACTACCAATCTAGCATTTCAGACTCCAGGAAGGGCAACAAGGCTAGTCGGTATAGTGACTAATTGGGCCAATAACAAGAGGCCTAATTTTGGCAACAACAACCAGGCCATCAAGCCAGTAGAGGTCAATTAGGTGGTCAATCGAGCTCGTACGATTGGCCAAACAATCGATCAGAGCAAACTCTAAATCCTTGAAGATGTTCTCAGAGTACAACCTTTTAGTCAACCCTCTAGAGCTGGTAGTTGTTATGAAAGGGATGGGGAACACAATAAGATGGCTAGCGAAATCTAAAAAACTCATGAGCACCAAGGATCAAACTAAATAGTGAGAGTTCCATAACGATTATGACCACTAGACTAAATGTAACACCCAAAATTTCATGAACAGTATTTCCAAAGGAATAGTATTTCGAAGAAATAGTATTCGGAGAAATAGTGATTTTCGGATGAATAGTATCTATATGAATAGTAAAATTTTTGAAAAAAGGATCTCGAAGTCAGAAAAATCCGGAATAAGTAATAGAGTCTAAGGAAACTGAAACGAATAAAAAATGAGTCTGTTTGAGGTAAAATGAAATCGTTTCTGGATTCGATCGAAAATTCAAAAGGATTTCCTGTAAATTTCAACAATTTAGAGAAGTGTCAAAATGAGTATTAAAATGCTAAAAAAATATTTTAGAAACTTAAACAACACTTTCGAAGGAAATTCGGATGGAAATGGAATCAATCTGGAAATCACCAAAGAGGATTTAGTGAATTTACGGAGAGCCAAAAAGAGACATGAAATGACTTTTAAGAGTCACCAAGGTTACTAGGAGTATGTAGGAAGTTCAAATATAGGTCCCGATAAATTTTGAAAGGATTTCGAAAAAGTTCTGAAAAAACTGAATTCGGGCGTTTTGGAAGAGTCAAATCAAAAGAGACAAGAAATGATAGGCATGTGGGACAAGCAATCATGGAAATGTGATATGTGGCATAAGGAAATTGTAAATTGAGTATGAATTTAAAAGGTTGTGTGATAGATTTTGGGATTTAAATTGTGACTTGTAGGTGATTGAATTGGAAAAAAAAAAAAGATCAAGAATGAGAGGTTAAAAAGGACATGATTATATTTAATTGTAAAGGACATGTACAAGGGTATTTTTGTAACACCCCAATCTAACTGGACCCAAGAGATTAACTGAAATCCAATTTATTGTTATCAATTTGGTATAGTTCAGGTCTTAAAAATATAGAAGTTTGTGGATAAACATCCTGTTGGAGGATATTTTTAAAAGGAAATTAAGAAAGTTGGGTTAAAGAAAAAAAACTAGAGGGTAGAAAATGAAAATTTATATATGTGGGAAAAAAAATTCATACGGTGGTGGGTAAACTTTTTTTTGATAGTAATAAATATAATAATAATAAAATAAGGTGGTAGGTCCCATTGAAAGAAAATGAATAATATGTATAATTATTAGTGGTGGGACTCATTTGAAAAATAAAATAAAATAAAATAATAGGAAAAAAATAATAAAGAAAAGAAGCAAAGAAGTGGCTACCGAGTGATGAAATATATATATCTATATATGTATATAAGTGGTGGTGGTGCTGGTTGAGAAAGAAAAAATAATAAAATAAAATAAAGAAAGAGAAGAGGCGGTGCAGATAAGGATGAGTATGGGTATATTTAAATGGCTCCTCACAAACAAAACAAACACAGAGGCAATTCGGCCAGCAGAAGAAAAAGAAGAAAAAGAAAAAAGAAAAAGGGAGAAGCCGAGAAGAAGAGAGAAGAAGAAAGAAAGAAGAAAGAAAAGAAATTTTTTTTGGGTGCCCAATTATTCAAATAAGTCAGTTTATTTTAATAGGATTTGGATTCTAGAAAATTAATTTATTTTTCTATGAGTTATAAATTAAGTTTTGTGTGGTTTTAGGGTGGATTTAGGATGATAAGAAAATCAAAGGAGAACTCATTTTAGATCCAGAAATAAACAAAGAAGTTAGGTGAGTTGATGATTTTATTTTTAATTAAACTGATTGAGTTATAGTTATTTATACTTTCGATTTTATTATTTATTTCAAATAAATAGATTTGTTGAGTTAGTTGATTTTATAAATTATCAATTATGTTTGATGATTGAAATAAAAGTTTATTACGAAGTTGTATAAGAAATTCCAAGGAGAATTTTATGTTTTATGTTTGAGTTATTGTTAGAGGGATTCTAGAATGTTTGAAAATGTGATTATTCATGTTTTCGGTTGAATGAGTTTGATTTCCATTTTGGAATGATTTGTGGATTATTTTGATGTGGGAAATGGTGAAAGTTTGATAAATTTTGAACCATTTGTATATGTTGGCTGAATATGTAAATAGAGAGTTTTGTGAAATTATTTCGATAAATTGTGATAAAATGTTATTCGCATGTGATTTTATTTAAAATTTATCCAATTGATTTCATGATTATGTGTGAATCATAGTATAAATGATTTTGTGATATTTTGTAATTAAGAAGTTGAAAAGGTTGTGAAAAATACATGCTTGATCGAAAATGGTATTGTGAAATTTCTTCGAAACATTGTGATTAAATGTTGTTTGAAAGTGATTTTAATGACTTTCGAATGAAAACGAAAAAGAATCGGAAAGAAATTAATGAGTTAGTATCTTGACCGAATGTATATCGGGAGAATGACACAAAGATTTTGCTAAAATTTTGATGAGTTAATGACATGAAAAAAAAAAAAATAGTGTTTTGTGATGCTTAGATTGATACTTTAGACAAATGAGAAAAATTATGAATAAAATTTTGTTTATGACCCTCCGAACAAAATTTTTATGAGAAACGAAAAATTATTAAAACATGAAAATTTTTGATAATTTGTGAATTCGTATGTGGGGATTGGAAATTGGTATGCCAATAGGGAAATATTAGCAATACTGCACTGTGTTGTTGATACAAAGATTGTGAATTTCAGACCTTGAGAGGCACCGAGTGTCTGGTCTTAGAATTCATGTGTTATGTGAAATATGATCCGACGGGTGGTCACCGAGTGTCCAATGCCGGAGAATTTGGTATGCCAATAGGGTGATTATAGTAGTACTGCACTGATTTACCTATATACAACGATACTTGATTCATGGACCTTGAGAGGCACCGAGTGTTCAGTCTTAGAATTCAAGTATTATGTGAAATATGATCCGACGAGTAGTCACCGAGTGTCCGATGCTAGATAAACCTATTTTCCAATTCATGGTATCATGTCAGAGTTTATAAAGGACGCTGAAAAATTTTAAATAAAATTGTATAATTATACTTGAAAAAGTTACTTTTATGTATTCCATATGTGTGGTTATTTGTAAATAGATTAATTGTAAATTTTTTATAAAAGTTTGAGAGTTTTGGAATTTTGTTCGACAATACGGTATTTTTAATGAAATGATATTCAATTTTTATTGTGTTTTATTACGAATACTTGACAATGGTGAAATTTGGTTTTGTAGGGTCATATGTGGAAAAATGACTTTTATGCATTTCATGTATGTGTTTAATAGTAAATTGATTTCTTTATGATTTATTATGAAAATTTGAGAATTGTGAAATCTTACTTTAAAATCTTGTGTTTTTTGAAAATGATGGAATTTAAATTTAGTGTACACCCACTAAGTAGAAATACTTAGCGCGTTGAATTTTTCATGCATAGGTTGAAATTTGGACATAGTAGATAGAGATAGATGAGAAGACAACTATCACGCTTTCTGCGACTCACATCTCTCCATATTTAGTAGTTATAGTTTTAGTATTGTATAATGGTGTTAAAGAATTTGGAAATGCATGTACATGTATATGGATTCATGAGATTTTATCAATGATAATGTATATAAATTGTAGAAAAAGTTTTTGGTGTGTAAAGCGATTTTGTAAATGAATTCTTACTTATCTTTTAATTAGTGTTTAATTTTGATTGATGTGATTTTTATCAAATGTTGTATTTATAAATGTTTGTGTGGCGAAGTGGTTTTGGAGTCGGACGGAGGGTTCAAAATGGAAGTTGAGAAAATGAATGTATTTTAGAAGTGTTTCTTTTGAAATCTGTAGGTTTTTATAATTTTGGATTTTACAGAAAAATAGAGGAAGTTCTACCGGATTTTCGAAAAAAAAAATAATTTATAGTTTATTTATGTAAAATAATAATGAATAAACTGATTAAGATAGCATCCTTCGACTCGGGTTCCCATTCGAATGAGAATCGGGTGGAGAGTGTTACACTAAAGATTACATTGCTTTACGCCTCGAAGTTACCAAACTCATCAAGAACGACCATTTGAGGGAATTCTTGAGCAACAAAGGAAAGGAAATAATATGTCGACGAGATGATCGTTGCCATGATAAATAATCGACTCCTTTAATTCCCCCAATCCATGAGCCAGCTGTCAATGTGATCATTGGAGGATCGAAAATTAATGGAATGACACATTCCACTGCAAGAAGGAATATAAGGGACGTTGCGCAATCCATCAGTCGACCGGTCAATGTTGACCTGCAGAATAATTACCTCTTGACCTTTACAAGGAATAAAGTCGCTAACATTCTCAACTTGTATCATGATGATTTGGTTATTAGTCTGAAGATGACTAATTGCCTTACAAAGCATAATCTGGTCGACAATAAGAGCTTTGTAAACATGCTTTTCTATCGACACTCAGAGAGATGCAGATTGACGAGTTGAACATCAACAAGTGATCAACAGTCCTTGTTAGATTCAGTGGTGAACAGAAAAATACCATTAGAGAAATTATACTACCAATCTATACCGAAGGAGTTAATCTTTACACCTAGTTCTTGATACTCAACTCAGGCGTTGGTTATAATGTTATCATGGGTCCATCCTAGATCCATAAAATGAAAACAATACCCTCGATTTATCATCAATCTATCAAATTTCTTGTGAAGTAGGGAGTTAAGGAAATTAGGGGAGAACAGTGGGTATCTCGAGAGTGTTAACTGAACATTCTGAGGCTACGTTTGACATGCAAGATTAGAATGAAATGAATTGGATTGAAAAATTATCATATAATATTTGATAGAACTTGGGATTAGATTAAAATTATACCATATTATGTTTGGTGTAGATTGATATTGGATTGAAACAAATTTAATTTAAACATTTTTTTTTTATATAACCTATATTACAATTACTTTTAAAAAAATCTTCAAAAAAATCTATCATATATATCTACAAAAATCCACCAATATATTCATAAAAATCCACAAAAATCTAAAAATAAAAAAATAATAAAAATCTCAAAAATTCACATTTTCTTCTCTCTCTCTCTCTTTCTCTCTCTCTCTCTCTCTCTTTTTTTTTTTCCAGTTTCTTCTCTTTGTCGTTCTTCTTTTTTGTCTCCCCTTCCTCTCCACCAAGCTCTGGTTTTGGGTTCGTCATGACCCTAAACTCTTAAAAGCAAAAAAAGGAAAATAGAGAGGGTAGAGAGTGCTACTGAGGAAGACGGTAAGAGGGTATAATGCTTGAAGTTAGAAAGAGAAAAGGTAGAAAGAAAGCCCTATTTCATTCATTCCTAGCTCATTCTCAAACCCACCACATCCCAACATTTTGAATATGAATGAGCATTCCTATGAGTTTGGGATTTGAGGGAGTTTGGGATTGGGTTTGGAATTTTATCAATGACTCTCTAAACATAGAATTTAAGAGTATGAAATTCTTTTAATCCCAAACCCACCTCAAATCCGGCATTCTATATTGTGAAGGGAAAAACCAAAACCTTATAGCAACTACAATAAGGCCTTGGGAGAGTCATGCTATGATAAGTTAAGTGTCAATCCACACCTAATCTAAACAGATCATAAAACTCAGATTAGATTGACGTTAAGACCTGAACTCAGAGTTGAGCTCATTGACTTCCTTATTTGCTACCATGATTGCTTCGCCTGATCACATGCAAATACGATAGAAATAGACCTAGGAGTTATTACTCACAAGCTTGACATCGACCGTACCTACATACCAGTGAAACAGAAGAGATGTAAGTTCATGCAAGAAAGGAATCAAGTGATTAACAGGGAAATCCAAATGTAATATGCCCTTCTTGATTCTAATACTATATATATATTATGTAAAATATGTCATTCTCTATGGAATAATAAAGTAATTTTAAAGTACCCAGATGTGTAACAAAATTCTAATAGAATTTCCACATAAATCGGAGATAAATTCGAATACGAGCAATGGTATGGTGATCAATTATGATTTAACCTGAAATTGATGTTCGAATAACAATCTAACAGGTCATATTCCAATATCCTTAGAAAATTTGACTGAATTCGAATCATTAGACTTATCTTCAAACAAGCTTCATGGGGCGATTCCTATGCAAATGGCAAGTTTGACATCTCTTTCGACTTTAAACCTTTCATACAATCAGCTTGAGGGGTCTATACCTTTAGGGAAGCAGTTCAATACATTTGAAAACAATAGCTATATTGGAAACCTACGGTTGTATGGATTGCCATTGTCAAAAAAATGTACCAATGATAAAGCACCAAAGTTGGGGCTAACCAAATTCCATGAAGAACATGATCCTATAAGCTGGTTTGATTGGAAAGTCATTATGATGGGTTATGGAAGCGGACTTGTGATTGGCTTGTCAATGGGATATATTGTATTCTCAATGGGTAAGCCATGGTGGTTTGTAAATATGGTTGAAAGAAAAGTGTTGAAGCTTGTTGGAAGAAATGGAGGAAGAACAAAAAGAAGAAGAAATTAGCGAAGTGCAAGTTATTTTATCAATAAGGTAAATGCTCCAATACTTTGTTATATAAGAAAATAGTGTTACTTTTCATGAAGCTTTCTAAGCATGTCTTTGAAACTATAAGAAAATATGTAGTTTGCAACATATATTCTAGTTTCTCTTTGTTTCCTCACTTACTTGGCTATAGTTTGTTCCATAACTTATTAAGCTCTTAAAAACCTAAATTCTGTTATACTTTGTGATTTCTTGTTCAGTTGTTTTTCACACCAATGCCTGTCCACTTTTTAGTGTTAAGTATTATAAAGTAGGACTTCTAAATCTTAATTTGTGATTGTGAGCATTGAATATGTGTCTTCGAAAAATAGTTTCAAGAGATCCATATTCTAAATTTTTTCCAACTAGTCTAGCAGTTACAATTATTTGTGGATCCAAAAACTAATTTTCTTTTTTTCATTATAGGTTTGACAGAGTTGATGAGTTGGCATATAGCATCCAACCCTGGAAGTTGCTATTTAATAATTCAAGTGTTAAAACTGCTAGAGCTAGATATCTACCATTATAGTTTTTAAATTTCAAGTTGGTTTACAACAAAGTAATCCATGTAATTTTTCATGTTTAGAATAAATTAAGTCTAATAAATTTTTCATGTTATTATTCAAATTGAAACATAACATAAACTTCATCGCAAGATGGCACCACCAGTAATAGTGGGCTCCTTTTTCCCCCTTCAATTATTAAAATGGTGGTTTAGAATTAGATGACTAACAAAGCTAATTTTGTCCGTTGAAATCTCTACCTTAGACATATATTGTGTTTTAGGATTAATTTATATAGAACTAATATAAACTATTGAGGTTCCTTTAATATGATTTAGAAAGTACTACGAAATAGGACAATATAATCTATATAACATACTGTGACTGTAAAAGTTATTTGCTAAAAGTCCTAGATCATCACTCTTATAATTTTGTTCCATTTAATACTCTACAACAAGACTACAACAAGGGTTAATTTATATAGAATTAATATAAACTATTGAGGTTCTTTAGGTTGCAGTAGGTAGGTATGAGGATTATTCGAGCGATACTGTGATAATCTACAAGACTAAAACAAAGGTTTGATTCCCTTTACATGTGGTAACCAGCAAACCTGGTCCAAGTCTGTTTATTCATGTACCCTTGGTTAAACTGCTAGGCATTACATGAAAAAGAACAGAAAAGGAAAGGAGGACTAACTAGGCAAAATCTTATAACACAGTTTGTAATCAAGTATATGCATCTCAAGAGATACCTAACGCGGCTTTCAAGACCTATAGCCGTAAAAGTATGGTAGAAGCTCTTGGTTTTGTTAGTGACTTAAAACTAGGCTAAATTATGAAAGTCCGGTCCAAATTCATATTTATAATTCATGTAAAGCAATTACTTTATAGAGTTCAAGCTATTGATGTCTGTCTACCTTCTCTTGATGTAACTTTTCTCACATTTGAAACATCTCCTAAGCTTGAAGATACAACACAATTTTATCAAACAATATCTCGTTCTTCTAACAATATTTTATCTAAAATAATGTTTCATTGTGGACTTTTAGTCGATATTGTTGACATAACCAACTTTGTTGACTTTATTGAATTTTGATTTTTTTTTTTTAACTTTTGTTGAAAAAAAAGAATTTATTAGACCAAAAATACATAAATAGCTTATGTTCAATAAAACCATAAAAAATTATCAAAAATACATAAATAGCTTAAGTTCAATAAAAACATAAAAAAATTATCTTTTTTATTATAAATTTTAAATACAACCTAATTTTAGAGATTCCAATTATTAACCAACTTTACTAAAATTTAGGTTTTGTTACTTTTATTACATATAAAAAAAAGAAGAATTTAATTGAATAAAACAACATATTTACTCGAATTATATATAACCAACAAAACCTATGATCAACAAAAGAATTTCATTCATTATAATTTTCAAATGCCATCCAATTTGATAGTTTCAGTTGTCAATCAACCAACTTCATTGATTTCACGAGGAGGGTCTAATTTGTTTGAAAAGATGGAAATTAGAGCAGTAATAGTTGAGGGAGGAGGAAGAAAAGAAAAAAAAAAGGTGTTATTTCATTTTAGGTGTAAAATGATGTTGCACAAGTGTACTTCTAAATGAATGGAAACTAGCTATAGAGGTGATCCGAATAATGGGTCCAAGTGTACTTCTAAAAGCTTTGGACTCCAAATAATGGGTCCCGGGCGATCGCTGTCCCGCACATGTCCAAAGTTGACTCTGATAATAACTAGTAAAGTCATCAAACCATGTGAATGAGGCAGAGGAAGATGTACCTAGACAAAAATGTACCTTGACTATGGTGCATATAAAAGGACTCTAAAATTAATTAAATGAATATAATTAATTAGTTATACTATTAAAATTATTATGACCCTCACGCTTAGAAGATATTTAATTTTTGTAATTACCTATTAATAAAAAGAGTTTTATTGAAAAATGACCTTTTTAGGACAGCCCTTGTGAGAATTAACCTTTTAGTTGTAAGGCTCTGCAGGTTGGTATATTTTTAGATAAAAATACCTCTGATTAGTCAATCAATTACAAGTGTGCCACCTTTTTTTCCCCACCAAACCGGTCAGTGTCTCTGTCTATTCCTAACCATTTTTGTTGAATGTTGGTCTAGGAATCTCTACCCACCAACGGAAGTCTGAACTATCACCTTTCACTGTCGCACGTCAATCCATCACCGTCCCACATCCTCTCCACACACTGTCGGTTACTCTCTTAATGTCGAATAGTTTTCGTTGATCGTGGGTCGTCTTCAACATTACAGCAATCCCAATCCACCATCCGATTACGAAATTATCACCTTGAAGTGTCGCTCATCGACCCATCACTAGCGCAACACCTGACCTGAACCCACTATCTTTAACTCTCTCGACACCTTCAGTCGTCGTCACCCTCGCACCTACATATACCATCGTCGCTCCTCTATCCATTAGTGACCAAACGAGAACATTAAACAAAGGAAACTCGACACTACCACCATCGTTCACTGTCTTTATAAGTAAGTCTTTTATGTTATTCTGTTTGTAGGAAACCCTAAGATACTGACCTGATATTTACAGCACCCACCAGCGTTAGAAAGTAGTAGAAGAAGAAAAAGACGGAAGAAAAAGCAAATCAAGTTGACGAAAGAGGAGGGAAAAAGTTGAAGCAAGAAGCAGGAAGTTAAAGCTCACTGTCAGCTACGACAACAAAGAAAAAACTCCACAGTAAGAACATATTGCTTGTAGGGTATTTGTTTATTGTAGTAGATTATGGGGTTGTATGTTAGTGGTAGCATAAACTGTGTGATGTTGTTATCATTATTGACATTTTGTTTTTGAATTTTGTAAGCAATTCCATTTGTTGTTTATGGGTAGTATAAATTATTGATTGAATTTCAAATAATGGGGTTGTTGGATAATTCATTGGGATTGTGATGGGTTACAATTTGGTATAGTTCTTAACATTGTGATTTGGATTTGTAACCTACAGATGGGTATTCACAACCATAAGGGTGGGGGTCCTAATCAGGAGGTTGGGATTCCGAACATGGTAGTTAGGAATTGGGAATTCCCAACCAACACGTTGGGAATCCCTACTTCAAGGTTGTGATTTATAATCTTAAAGTATTTTCCTAGTTAAAATCCAATCTGGAGGTTGAGAATCCCAACTGTAAGGTTGGGAATCATGACTTGACAGTTGGGATCCTAACTTAAAAAATGTAGTTTCCAAAACTGTAAGTTTGGTAATGGCAGTTTACAAGTTGGGATTGACAATGTATGTGTTGGAATTTTGAAAATGGGAGTAGGGATTCTTAACCATGAGTTTGGAATTCCTAACCTCATGGTAGGGAATTCCAACCTCATGGTTGGGACAATCCCAACTAAGGGTTAGGATCCTAACCTAAAGGTTGGGATCTCTGTCTAATCCTAAAATTTGTTGTTGGGATTCTATTCCTATTTGGTATGTTGAGAATCCAGTCTTTGCAGTAAAGAATGTCAACGTAGAGGTTATTTGGTTGGTTGTTATTTTTGTTATGGTTCCTTTATATATGCATAGATTAGGTGAAATTTGGGCTTCTTTACTTTTGTTTGGAGGTGTGAAAGTGGTCATGTTGTAGCAAATTTGCTTGTTATCAACCTAGTTCTGCAGTACATATTGAAATTGTACTGGTATAATATATGTTATATCAGTGGTGAATAGTTAAATGTGGTTATCGATTTAAAAATTGGTTCTGTTGTAACTGCAGGTTACCAGAAAGATGGATTCTGCTATTACGTGCAAAATCAAAGACGTACAACATTTTAGTTCAAAAGTTACATGCTTCTCTAAACTAGGAACCATAAAAGTTATAGTTGACAAGTTAAGTGACATGCAATTGGATATGTTCAACAGGTCTTGCTTCAATAAACTGTTTCACATGAATGAGCTTAAGTTTATCGGTCAGTTAGTGTATAACTTGCTTCTACGATAAGTGGAATGTGATGATTCGGACAAGCTGTGGTTTGCCCTTCCCAATGACAGTGTGATTCGGTTCTCCATGCAAGAATTTGGACCCATCACAGGGCTTGATTGTGGGCCATACCCAAAAGACTGGTCAACTGAGGAATATACAACTGCTAAGCCATTTAGCCGTAGAATGTTTAATAGTAGCAGCTAAGTTTGGAACAAAAGTTTAGACATTACTTTAAAGGGTGCTTCTTTGGACAATGATGAGGACATTGTCAAACTTGCATTGCTGTACTTCTTAGAGATGTGTTACTTGGTAAGGATCTGAAGAACCAGATTCGAAGTGAGCATATTCAATTATTGGATAATATGAATGCATTCAATCAATACCCATGGGGTTGTTGCTGCTATGAGATGACATTGAGTGACATGAAAAAAGATTTTAAGAAAATGGCTGCCAACGTGGGTAAACATAATAAAGGCACAACTACAAGGCAGACAGTGCATTCTATTCTTTGTCTGGTTTCCCATATGCATTTCAAGTACATGTATTATGGTTTTGGTTTGTTTTGGTTAGTAATGGTTGGTTCCTTTGATAATGAGGTTTGATGGTTTTTTTGTGCACTAATAGATATGGGCATGTGAAGCAATTCATGTGAAGCAATTTCGATCATTGGTTAACAAATTACACTTAAGTCCAGCAAATTGTTGCCTCGAATCCTTAGTTAGAGTTCTATTACAATCCCAAAATCAGGATAAATAGTTATGTTATTGCATCGCTCTGATGTATGTACTTGAAACTTGTGATTTGAATACACACCCTACGTTGTAGTTCATGTTTTTAATCATTTCTTTTTTCATTTCATGGTAGCTTCAAGCTCACCCTACGTTAGAGGCGATGACTGGAGAGGAAAAGGAGGATTACTGCAAGTATTTCGTGAGGAAGGAGGATGGTCCAACTGAGGGGTCTTCTGACAGAGTCGCCTCTGATAGTGATGACAATAGTAAGAATGACAACACAGATAAGTGCACTGTCGGTGCATTTTTGAAGGCGCAACCTTTTGAAAAAGGACCGTCTGCTTTGATATAGTTATTGTTAGCTTTTATTTTGGCTTTATGGCATGCACTTTGAGTAAACCATGTCAGCATCACAGCAGCTGGTTTATCTTCAGGTTGCGAATGATAGCAGTAAGGCTTATAGTGATCAACTATAAGCCATCCAAAAAAACTGGAGTAGTTTCAGCAAGAAACAAGGTTAGCCCAACGTCACACAAACAAGAAAATACAAGAGACAATGTTGTTACTACAAGAAACAAACAAGAAGGTTGAGAACATTATCGACTTTTTAATTAGAAGCACTATTGTTCCTACAGAACAAAAGCCACCTGCTGTGAAGGTACACTTGAAAATAAGTTAATGGTAGCTTGGCTTAGTAACATATATCGACATCTACTTATATCGTTAGAATTTTGCTTTGTAGGACAACAACGACCTAAGTGGTGAAACAAACGAAGACAGTACTGGGTTGGAAGGAGAACTACCTATTGCGGCTGATAGGAGTGTAGACAGTTTTTACTTTGGGGAAATGGACAGTGTTGGTTCGAAAATGCTGGTCAACCCTATTGTGCCACTTAAAGCATGACAAGCATCACCCTCTATTGGTCCGAATGCAAGTGTAAAAATCATATCACAAATCGAACTTCACGAAGGTGGCTCGAAAAAAGTTTCGGAAACAAGGTTGTGTAATTGGGCAGAAAGCAGTACCGAAGTGACACATGCAATAATAGACACTTTAAGGAGGAAAATTAAGTTTGACCCTATCCAAACCAATAGTAGACACATATAACCAATAGTAGGGTTTCTTTTGATCAGTTCGGATGTAAGTATGAAAATCATACCATAATCCAAATTTTTCAAGAGAAAGCAGAAAAAGGGTCTACAAATATCATCTCTGTTTGAGGAAATCGAAGTTGCTCCGAGAAAGCGCACCAAATTTGAACCATTTTGTAAACCATCCGATAATGAACTCAAAACATTTAAAGCATGGCGGGACGAACATGTACCGAATGAGTTGTATGTTTCTGTGTCCTTTTAGCTTCATTCTTATTGTCTTTTACACAAGTATGTTGTTCATATATAATAAGTTGTCAATGACTTGTATTTCGATTGCAGACCAACAATTCAGTTACCAACTGGGGACTATAGTTGGCCATGGTTTAGGGAGTTATCGAAAGGTGATGTGTGGTTGTCTAATTCAGTTCGTATAATCAATATCGAAAGTTGGTATGTCATACATATATAGTGTAGTTTAAACGTTTGCATTTTATTTAGTCGCAACATATGGATGCTGATTTCTGCTTTATCCGATGGAAGTCAATGAGATGCCCTACTAGTAAGATGGAAACATTCACAATGACAGATATTTTGTTTGGGGTAAGTATATTATTACAGTTATAGTAACTTGAGTGCTCTCGCAAGAAACCTGTTTGTTGCTTATTAATTGAATTTTTTCTTTGAATATATGCAACAACATTTGCTGAGTAATTGGGAGGCTTATATGAAGAAAAAACCTTTATGGGAGGATGACGATATATGCATAAGATATGTAAGGTAGGAGTTGTCCGGCAACATAAATGATTCAAGAGAGGTAGTCTGTCATCCATGGACTGGACTAACCACAGTAGCATAGCAAATTTATTGTAATGCAGTTGTCAATTTAACTATTATGTTACATACCTAAACTGAATGGTGGTTGTGTTTTGGTTTGTTCTATTTGTAGTTGTACATGCCATTGAATTACAGGGGTGTATATTGGGTCCTCGTCAAAGTACACTTTGGGAAGCGAACCATTACGCTGTTTGACTTGCTGGGCATCTACGTTCGCAATTACAAACAATTTTTACAGCCCATACAAACATTTTTTCCCTAGCTCCTTCAGAAGACTGATCATTATCAGGCAGATTCGCCCATGACTGCAAATTGGTATATGAAGGACGGATGGACCCTACCACAATGCGCCGACACACCACAACAAGAATAAGGGTAAGAGCTATACCATATGCAGTAGTTTTCGTTATTTCAATATAGAAATGTACGTCATGTGCTAACTAGTTTGTTGTCAATGTTATGTAGTAATGGTGATTGTGAGATTTTTGTTATCAAGTTAGCCGAACACATGACAAACGGATTGGCGGTGAACTTATTCGACAAATCTTACATACTAGATTTTTGGGAGTAGCTAGCTCTTGGCCTGTGAAAATAGTCTTGTTAGTTACATGAGTGTAATAATTTTTTAATGCTTATAACAATGTTATTAATTGATGCGATTCGGAACTTTGACAATATGTTGTTATAGTCCAACATACTTCTAATAAATGTTCCTTCTTCATGTGTTTAGCACGTTAGTTATTTGGTCATTATGGCTCACAACGAGATTTTTATGCAACTGAATTTCCAAACAAAAATACTATTTTTCACACTAGTTTAGCTGGTTGATAGTGCAGCTTGTGTCCTTCATGGCGGCAACATCATTGTCCAAATACATCACAGGGTTTGCTTGAATCTATGTCCTTTTAGCTGGGTATCTTCGCTTAACACTGTCATCTGTGTTTGATAGTGCAGCTCTTTATGTTCTTGTTATTTTTTTTTTCTTTTTTAGGCTGTTGATTCTGATACTTGCATCTTTGTCTATATGACTGTTGAAGTTGTTGAAACCACATTGTATTTTGTTTTGTTTACCTTCATAATGCAGGATAATAGAAAGAATTGAAGTAAAATTTGGAAATGGTGGTCGTTTTTCATTTCTGTTGTGAATAAGGATTTATGTGCTAATATAATTTTTAGGTTTTTTGGTGGGTTTGGTATATGAATAATGAGGGGAGGCAATTTACTTGGTTTGGCTTATTAAGCTTGCAAATGTATGCTTGAGGAATTAGTCGTAAAGTGACCAAATGGAGGAGGTAGTGTTGTAACTTTTTTGGAGTTGCTGTCTTGCCGGACAATGAAAGAGAGCTACTATCGTGGTGTACTTGACCTTAAGATAAGGATCTATGGCGTAGGAATGAAGAGGAAAGGTGTTGATGAATTCCCCTTCTGTGTACATTTGGTGTCAAGGGAGAAAGACAACATCTCAAGTAAAGCTCTTCAGGGTGCTTGTATTGCTTGCGACAAATATATGGCCAAGTAAGCTGCAAAAGATGCCTTCCATTTGCAAGTCAGAGTTCACCCATTCCATGTCTTGTGTATCAACAAAATGTTGAGGTTTTTCCTTCTCCATCCATACCGTGTCCTTATTATTACTAACTTTGATTATATAATATCATGACACTAATGAATTGGATTGTTTCGTGCAGCTTCTTAGATGCCATGGCCCTTTCCAACTATCAACCTGATAGAGCTTTCTTAAATATCAACCTAAGAAGTTATGCTGCTCCATAAAGTTATCCAAATCTTGTTGTTTATCTGTGTGTTTTAAGAACTTGATGTACTACCTGCGCTACTCATACGTTGCATTTGGTATTGAAACTGATAAACTACCTATGTCACTATTTTGTTGCTATTCATATCAGTATTGGTGGAGTTACTCGAGTTGTTTATTAAGATTTATTTAGCGTGGTCTTTACTTATTTTAAATTAAATTTAATGTGTACAAGTAGTTTTGAGTTTGTATGGTTCTTTGATTGCAAATTAACTTCTGATTTAGTAGTCGATTATGAGACTTTTAAATTTTCATGATGTATATTTTTATGGTTAGAAAATTATTTGAATAGTGTTAATGTTTAGTAGCTGCTATGACTATTCAATGCATTAAAATGATACTATGTAGCAGCTACTTCTCTGCAATTGATTATGTTGCACACTTACCTCTTGTTGAGTATGCACTTCAAACTCTGAGCTACTCTTTCAACAACTCTTTCACACTACAAGACTATCGCAATTGTAAGTTCACCAATTTATGTACGAGTAGACTGTCTATAGCTCACTATAGTATGTAAGTAAATGCAGCTATGAATGTCTGGTTAACACATTTGTAGTCGCTATATAAGTAAATATCTAAAAGAATTACCACCAACATGTAGTGTGGCTTATGTAATGTTATTAAGCAATTGACATTTGGGGTGGATTCTTGACAATAACCTCGTAATCTATAGACTGTTCTGTAAATGCAATCCTCTTTATGTTCAACCCTATCGTGCCCATGATTTAAAAACGCAACCGAGTTAATCGAGTTCTTGCTGAAAAATCGCTGTTCGCCCGGTTACCGATCCGAGAACCTCCAGATCGGGGGGTTCAACTCAAGTCCGATTCAACTCGGGCCCAACTCGGGACTACTTGACCGACTCACCTAACTCGGTCAGTCTTTTTTTTTTTTCAAAATTTTTTTGCCAAAATGATGTCGTTTTGGCATCACATACAAAACAAAACAAAGTAGCCCTATGTATGATAAGGAAAATTTCACCTTAGCTCCTAAATTTTAAAGAAATTTTAGTTTATTTCTTTAAATTACAAAAATGATCATTTTCTTCCCCTAAACAGTGCTTTTTGAGTACTCGTCGATTACTCGCTGAGTTACCGATTACTTGCTGCTCGCTGGGTCACCAGTTGACTAACGAGTAGCAAGTTTTGAAACATTGAATGCCAAGCTTATAACCATCAACAAGGGAAGTATTTAAGCAATATAGCCTACTTACCCGGTCGTAACCCAATAAGATATGTCAATTTGCTTTTCCCATTTTGCAGGTTAAAAAAACATATATTGCTTTTTACTTGCGATGGGTTGACTTTGTGTTAAGATGGGTAAGGGGTTTTCATGGTCCTTTATCAAAATATATTTTAAACAGCAGCGTTATTCACATTTATTTTCGTTACGCAGAGTTATTCATTGTCATATAATAACTTTATATGTTTTTATAAACTAAGTTAAATGTAGTAATAAATGGGAAGTTATTTAACAATGAGAATATCATTTTTCTTTATAATAAATTACCTATTTTTTAAAATAATATTATCTACCATTTCTTAGATAGAATGTACATAGGAACCTGTTTCCAATGTTGACGAATCCACCTGTATAACCAATGAATTTTCATAACTTGAAATTGTCAATAAACTTGGTGCCAATACAATCAAACCAAATAAAACAATCAAAACTCATTAGTGAGATGCCGAGCATAAGCAACCACACAACATTCAACAAAACAGGCATCTCACTAAATCTAGTAATGGTTGTATCAGCTCAACCTCAATAATAGCAACTCATAAATTATAGTAGAGCGGTTTTCAATATAACAATAGCCTCTCGAAAAGGCTACCAACGAATCCTTGCATCTATCGACCATATTCGATTTACTGATTTGAAGTGACTCCGACGTACACTAGAAGTAAATAAAATTAAACTGTCAAAATCTTGCTCTAGTATGTATAAAACATGGTGAACGGTCAAGCAACTCGAGAATCTTTACGAAACTACCCCTCATCAAGCAACATTCCTTGCCTGCATTCCTAATTTGGATGAAGCCTTTAGTTGACGTGCAGTGGCATTCGCCAACGATCCAATGGAACTACTGGCTTCACTTCCTATCGAATTATAGCAAGATGGAACCGATACCAGACGCACTTGCCACTTTCCCGTTTGTCTCTCAGCTGAAATATTACGGTGGCTGGGGGCAGCAGCAACCTGTACCCTTGCCAAAAAGGACAACTTTTGACTTGTCAAGGAACCTCTCTGCAAACTGCCTTACAACGTTCTTCAGCTTTCCCAGCCTTATTCTCTCTCACTAAGACAGCTGCTTCAAGCAATACTGCCCTACTACGTATATTTAATGAGATATATTACATTGCAGTTGCAATAATAATGTAAAATCACTCACAATAGTTTGAAGTAACTGTATGACAATTTTACAACTAGAGATATTGCTTTTATTTACTTATCAATTACTTCCACTCACACTTGTAATTAGTACTGTTCAGATAATCATAGTCATCATGTTTTGCAGCTCAAAGGCCCCGAGTTTGAATTTTTATAAATGATCTCGCCTAGTTGACTTTTTCCCCACCTCATCCAAAATTTGGAAGTACACTTTATAAACATCCCCATAAATTAATCTCATATTGTTTCTATTAATTTTATGACTTTATCAGGATGAATCAACGCCAAAGCACAATAATCACTTGAAATTCTCGTGCAGCAAAGAAGCCAAATATGTTTTATGTATATATACCTGGACATGTGTATACATAATGTAGAACATAACTCATAATGCCATATATGAACTCAACTTTCATGAAAGGTTTGACTTAAATCTATGACTTCAATATCCATCCATCATTTCCTTTAAATATGAGGATGAAAAAGAGCAAAGCAATTGGTGGTAGATATGGATTGAGTGAAAATGATTGGATGGATGTGAAAGTCATAAATTTAAGTCAAAATATTAAGTTGATAATGCCTAACCCTTTAATAAAGTGAAGGGGGTAGGTGAAAAGAAAAAGATATGAATAGATAATTGACTCAATTTATAGTCCATAGCACATGTAAAAGTTTCAAAAATTAAAGTACAAGTTTTACCGTCACACAAGGTGGCAACAAGCACATGAACATAAAATCACACAAGGGCTACCTAATAAAATAAAGTTGTCCCTTTCTGTAGGGCAGCATTAACAAAGTAATAGCTTAGATATCAGAGATATTTCAAAATTACGGTCATATTATTTTATACCAAATCCCTCAAGCTCCTTCTCTATCAAGCACTTGTGAGTTATTGGCTTTATTGCATCAAGAAAAATTAAGATACAATTACAAATTCTAGCAGTACTGATAACCTAAAATACAAAGACATAGATCATCAATAAAACAATTTGAAAGAATGAACATATGAAGATGCATATCACCAAAATCATGCTAAGTAATATATATATATATAATAAATCTCCCTAATATTTATGTATATTGTAATACCAATTAGCATTCACATTGCACATGTAGACATTTTATACTAAAATAATTAGCATTCACGTTGAACATGCAAAATTTTTTGTAGCTATGCTCATCATCAATGACAACCACACATTTTTTAATATCTTCACCTAACACAACCTAATCAGATATCTTTTCACTCCATTGATACAATTTCGAGATCAAACCTCTTGGTAACAATGGTAGTAAGCACTAACAGCATAGTGCACTATGTTGAGGAAATAGATTACAAAGTACAACATTAATATGATATCAAGTTAAATAATTTTTTTTTAATGATTATGTTTATCTACATGTACAAAAAAAGAATAACAGTAATAGTGAATCAAAGAAGCACTTTGAAATGAACAACACAATTTTGCAAGGTCAGGTAATAGACCATGAAATATAGGTGGAAAAAGAATATTCATATTTACCTGCCTTCCTCTACCCTTTCCATCTTTAGCACCCTCAATGATACCAGGAAGATTCAACAACTACAAATGATAATAAAAGAAACATTATGTACATCTCCAAAGAAAATGCCAATCTCCACTTTATTATTATTATTATTATTATTTTTTCATTTGGGTGCATTGATCTCAAATGTCCATCTATGAGGTGGATAGTGGAGATCAATATTTATTAATTTATAATTTTTTATTTTTAAATACTATTCTATAATTTTTCTATTTCTATTTTTAAATAAAAATATTTTTATCCAAGGAGTTTTTCCCCATTTTCATCTTCGCATATTACAGTGGGGTTGTTGTCTTGCCAAATGCTTAATACAAAATTTACAAGGAAGGCCCTATCCACAAAAAAGAACCAAATCAAGTTGACATTCATTTACTAAAAAAAATTCAGAGCATTAGATAGGAGAAGTTTACCAACCAAAACCCTCTTCTAACGTCAGACTGAAGCATCTTGGTTATCAGACTAGGAACTTATACACGACTGAAGCTGGCAGCATCATTGATGCAATGTACATATTTTCACCTTTTACTTTAGCTGCAGTCTGCTTCGTATCTATTGCTTTTTATGCCCTTGGTTCTGCACATTCCTTAATCTTAGATTAACAATTTTGCGAAAGATTCAGCTTGTGTGGGCAACTCTTACAACAGTCGGGCTCAGTGAAACAAACTTCAACCTACTAGCTTCAGGCTAACATGATGATATCCAAATAATATTTTAGGTTACAACCAAAACACAAACCAGTTAGATAAAGGAGAAAAAAAATACTAAAAAAACAATTGTAGTACAATTTATATTATCATAATGGAGTTGTTGTCTTATAGTGTAAATTAGGCAGCTTATTTTCGTGCAGTAGCTTATCTTACCGAAATTGGTGCCCTACACTTTTGTCTGTTGTGTCTGAAGCCACCATATCTACTGTACTTTGATTGCTTCTTACTTTCACCTTTCGAAGGTTTTCTTGTTGTAGTAGGTTGTTCACAAGGCTTATGACCTTTAGGTGGTAGGACAAGAGGAACTTCAACAAATTCAGGCCAAATCCAGTCATCTTCAGGCCCAACCGGATTAATGGAAGCTGCATAAGCTGCTGCTAATATTTTCGTCCTATAGTATGCAACATAGTAGTCGTAACAAGATAGGCGGCGACTACTACAGGCTGTTAGTGCATGTGCACATGTCCGTTGGTCCATCTAAAATTTTTTGCAGTCACACATTCTATTCTGCAAATTCACAACCGGTTCAAATATCCATCGATGACAAGGTACCTATCAACATCAAGGGGAAGCACAGGATAACTACAGACTTTCTTCATCCTCTATCGTAGCTTCGTTTCAACTTATTTGGTCATTGGCGTTGGCATATTTGCAGCTTCCTCACACTTGTCCCAAAACTGTCTTTAAAGTACAACATATATATGCTCCATTAACTTCGTGATTGGTAGCTATCATGCCTCCTTCAAAATGGCATTCAAACACTCTACAATGTTTGTTGTCATTATAGAATATCTTCTACCATCAAACTCACATTTAGCCCATCTGGTAAGTTCTGCAAGCATCAAATACTCAGCTGCCTTACTATTAACTCTTGCGATTTGGGACATAACCGTATTGAACACTGAAACCCGGTATGTTTTGGCTGCCTTATAAAACAACCGCTACACGTTGCTACCTTTACAATTGGCCTTCATGTTTTGCCCCAGGTGATACATACATATTCCATGTAATGCCCCTAGAAACAAATGTGTAATCGTCGTTGCTATACTTGTGTTTTGGTTTGAAATGAACACCAAATCAGCAACTTCTCCAATGCAAACCTACAACTTTGTCATAAAATAAATCCATGCGTTATCATTTTCTGAATCTCTAACACCAAAAGCTAATGGGTACAGTTGGTTATTTCTATCCATGCAAGTCATAATAAATAGGGTATCTTTATACTTGGATTTCAAGAAAGTTCCATCAACAGCTATAACGGGTCAAATGGAAGATTTAAATCCAACAATAGAATCTCCTAAGGTCATGAAAAATTACTTGAAACGATTTGAAGAATCACATTCAATATGGGTCATAGTCTCTAGATTTTTCATTTCCAACATCGCACAATACATTGGAAGCACACTATAAGATTTTTGATCCTCTTACTAATGTCATTGCAACCTCTCTAGCCTCCATGCTTTATTATAATTACAACTTAGCCCATGCATTTTCTTCATGTCCTCAACAATGTCGTTTGGACGATAACACTGAGAAGCACCCTTATACTTCTATTTGATGCAATGCCCAATCAATTTGCTTATTGCTTGTGGACAGTGAAAAATGAGAAAATCAAGAGAATATGCGTGATCTGAAATGTACTTTCGCACACGAAAAGATTCTGACCCCCTAAGTTTCGTTGCACGTAGCCACCACTTGCAACCTTTCTCCACACAAGCCATAACCAATAACTATTTCGTGGACTTCTTTACTCTTACATTGAACTGTCTACCAACAACTAACATTCTTATATTCAGTTATAGCTCTTCCTTATTAGAGAATATATCACCATGTCAGGGTTCTTTAACACTATTGAAGACTCTGTCTTTTATACAGCCACCCTCTATTACCTGAGGAACCGAAGATGTCGTTACAATATGACAATCTCATTCAACTTGTTCTGAATTCAGCTTCTTCTCCTTTGCACTATCAACCCTATCAAATGGTGATGCTTCCATAGGTGCCAATGGAGATCTACAGACATCTGTAGCTTCAGTACCAAAATGATCAAATATCAAGTTTGCATATTTATCAACCCCCATCACATCTTTATCGCTTATTGTCTCTTCTACATAATCCGGAACTTCACTATTGGAACATTTTACTGCAGCATCTTTTACTCCAACTTTTGTGGCACATTCTTCCTCGCCTAATAACATGATAGCTGTCGAGTCACCTTTATGTTCCAATGTAATGCATAATGCATTCCTCGTCATTAAATCACCAACTTCAACGATAAAGAACTCAACATTACTATCATTCAAGACATCAATTGGTGGGGTGACATCACACGTTTTACATTTGAACTTCATCAAAATTGCAAATTCAGTTGGGCTTATATCAAGTGCACGACATACAACATCGTGTCATTCTTTGTACCCTGTATTATTCGACAACAAAATTCCTTTCACCTTCCTACCTTCGTACATAAGGTTTCCTCCCTTATTCATCCACTCACCATTGTATTGAACTACAATTTGAACTTTATCCATGTCATTCAACCTGTCAAATTAAGGCAATACTGTGGTTAGAAGTATATTCAAAGATTGTTTTATCCTAGTTTGTCACAAACAAGCACTACTATTCTCACAACTCCTAAATAAGTGCAGGTTGTATTATTTAATTTTTCCTCCAAACCAATTTCATGTATATCAACAAAAAAGCAAAATTTGTACACATTCCATGCCAATATCTTATTCTTTCATATCAAATGTAAAACCAAAGCTACAAACATTGAATAAATAGCATCAATTAACACATAAGTATATGAAAATGTAACAAGAAACCAAAAAATTATATCACATTCAACACATTCATAAATGGAATACAAAATACATCTAAGTTGTTGGGAAGTTCAATCAAGGTTGGGAATCATAACCTACAGATTCGTATTCTCAAGTTAAATATTTGGATTCCCAACCAACAAGTCCAAATATTTCATGTTGGGTTCCCAACCTTGAGGTTGGGAATGAAGTTTTCATTCACAACCTCACTTTATTCCCGTATGGCATATGCTCAATATTATCTTGTTTGTCTACAAAAATGTATTGTGTTTTATTTTTCATGTTTTTAAATTAGGTTGTTTTAAAGTTCGAGTTTTGCTTGAGAACTAACAAAATTTAGGTTTGGGAGTATTTGTTAGGTCAATAATTAACATTATTTTATACTCATTTTACCTATCACTTCTATTATGTTTTCGAGTGAAATTGGTATTTTTAATTTGTTTTATGATTAAATTTAGATTAAGAGAAGAAAAGATGAAATTGATATATTTTCAAAATAAATTTCAATGGAGAAAAACCGGAGATCTGACTCGAAAAGCTCACAGTGCGACAATCATATTGAAACAACTTAAATGGGATTTTTTTTTTTTTTTTTTTTACGGAATCTGTAGAGGTAATTGGCTTGAGACCTATAAATAAAAGATGATAAAAGAGCAATTAAAGAGAAATTCAAGGGGTTGATTATATAATATGACAAACAAATTCGAAGTCAGAAAGGAGATTAAACAATTTTGGAAATTGTGTAAATCAAGGATTAATCGTAGGTCTTGGTCGCAGGATACAAACAAAGAAAAGAACTAATGACTAAGTCACAGGGTGCAAACAATGTGAATAACTTATGACCATGCATCACAACTTGTTATCATAGGAAGGAAGCAACAACCGCATCCTACGACTAGGTCGTAAGTTGTTGTCACATGTTGTGAAGGAGTCAAATCCGGCGACAAGAAGCAGTGACCACTAATTTCGTCTGATTTCCAATTTCGCTCAAGCATTAATTGTTCGACTTTCTCACCAAGAAACCTACTCATTATCAACCCTCAACTCTTATAAATAGGAGTCCTCTCCACACAGTTGAGACATACATCAGAAAAAGAGAGATCAAAGGCGTGGGCTATAGCTACTCTTCAGTTTATTCTTCTTTAGCTATTTTTATTTGTATATTTTGTTTAAAGCTATGAGTAGCCCTTTTTTTTGCTTGTTAGGTATAAATTGAAGCCCTAATATAAATTCAATCTATTATTATTTATAATAATTTATTATTTTTACACGATGAAATTAATATATCTAGTTTAATTGTATCATATTTATTTTGTTTCTTTGGTTGGCCATCTTAGAAATACGTTTTTAGTTGATAACTCTTATAATCTTAATAATTTGATTATAAATAAAATAAATATAAATAAATATTCAATAATTCAAAACAAAAGATTCAATCCAACACAAAGACTATTTTTAATCTTCATTCCTAGCAAATATTCTTCTAAAAGAAAGACAAATTCTTGGATTTAGAACTAGGAATGAGTGTTTGTCGGATTGAGTTGTATTGAGTCAGGTTGGGTTGAGAGATTTTCAGTCTAACCCAACCCAACCCAAACCTAAAAACGCTCAGCTCTAGTTTTGATGTTAAAGGAGATGTGCACATATAATTTAGTATTAGAGCTTATCATAATGCATTTGAACAAGTCTTATGTTCGGAAAACCATCCCATATCTTTTAAGTAATGAATTCGTTCAACTTACAAACTAGATTAAAAATATAAATGTGGAAGAGGAAATGGATATTGTCCAGTTAGTGTCAATAATGTTAACCAATGTAAATGTTGGCTCCGACATGTTTGTAGAATATTATGATCCTATTGTATTTTAATAAAAAAAACTAGAATATTGTTACTTTTGATTTTTTTTTTTTTGAATAATTACAATGGTCCAAGTTCATTATGTCAAAAAATCAAATTATACACTAAGCACTTTAAGGCACACTTTATGGTAGTTATATCACATTCAATATTTTGATTGAAAATAGTATAAATTATAGAAACTTGTTAAAATATTATATATTTATTTAAAATGAACCTAATAATTAATATAAATTTTAATTTGTTGAATCATTATTATGAAATTGAAAATTATTAAAATTAACCACCTTTGAAAATAAAAATTTTGCTTTTAGCCCCAAATTAATTCGAACCTACAAACAAAACTTATTACAGTAGGTGGCTCTAAATTACAAAAATACCATTACAATTAAAACAATTCAAAGTAAAATTACCAATAGCACTCTCCAATCATAAACCCAAAATTCATGTCCGTGCACAACTCGCCTCGCCACCATCACTTGCATGCCTTCTCTTCGTCGTCAATTCCATGCTCATGACCACCAACAACTATCGTTGTTGTCTGGATCAAAACTTGATCAGCATGATTTGGTCAATTCCAAGCAACAACAATGTGGCAAATCTAGGGCATTTTTCGGATTTTTTATTTTCTATGTTTTAGTTTAAATCAACTTTCAACAGTTTGATATTTTTGAGGGTTTTTTATACCATTTGTCACGTCAAATGTGGGCAACATCTCACGTTAGCAACACCTTTAGGTGATAATTTACAAAAAATTTCCTACTATAAAATGTTGTTCAGTCTCACAGTGGCACATTACAAAAAGGTTCCTATGGTGAGATATTAGCTGGAAATTGACTTGAGAGGCATATTTGGTAATTAGGGACATAAGTTGTAATTAATTTTATTTGCAAGTCAAAACGTATATCAAATAAGTTTTAGAATAAAACAAATTTTTATATATTTGGTTAATTCTAGAATTTTTTTCCTTACAAAAAGTCAAATTAAATCCATACTTGTATCCAATTTGGTTTACTAAATGGACTGTCCAAATTGGACCAAACTTCTATGTTTAGCCAACCCTATCCAATTCTTCCAAGATACTTTTGTGTAAGGGGGGTATTTTGATCTTTGTAATGAGACATTTGGTCAGTGACTGCATATAGAAATGCATAGAAAACAAGAGTGAGACATGCAAGATAAAATGGATAAGGCCCTCACAAGCTTCAATCACAGAGTCACAAGTTCACCAATGGCTTTGTCTTCTAGCTTCAAAGCTGACCAATATTACTCTTCTACTCGCCAACTTCAACTCAACACAACCCTCAAACACATTCAGAACTCAAGCGTTATTGCCTGCCTTCGTGCCAATAGGTATGTATATGGGCATGAAGGCTCTTGTCTTTTGGATAAGTTGACTGTTATATTGTTTTGATTTTCTATTTTATGGTTGGAAATGTTGGTTTAACAGTCCAAAGGTGGCCATTGAAGCTGCACGTGTTGCAATCAGTGGAGGCATCTCTGTTGTAAGCTGTTTTATTCCATATGCATGAGTGTACATTGGAATTAGACTACTAACTTTGAATTTTTTTTCTTTTTTTCCCTTTGATGTAAGTGTTAACTGTTGACGTATCATTATTTTAAATTTTAAATATTATTGTTGGACTCTTTCTTATTAATTTAAATTTTTAGATTTGATGGTGATTAACATGGTATGAGGGCCTAAAGATCCAAATTCAAACCTTTTCTCTCGTCTTTATTTGAAAGTTTGGTTATACATGTTACACAGTAGAAAACATTTAGCATGTGGTCATCATTTATCATCTATTCACATTGCACATACGAGGACATGTCATCGTATCATAACCTCAAATCTTAAATAGTATAGTTGTTAAATTTTTGAGTTTGATGGTAACTAGCAGTAAAATAAGAAAATTTTAATGTATCATAATTGACTAGGTGGTATAGTGTACTCTATTGATTGACTCCTTGCTTTTACCAGAACATTAAAATTAGCTATTGTCAGTTTCAAAGCTTTAATAGTCAGAACAATTGAAGTGAAATGTTTGAAATTCTACTTCTGGTTGGTTCCAAGGTATTCTCTTACCTTGGAAGTGCACATATTTGTGATGATGCACTGCTGAATTTAGTTGTATATAATATGTATATTATTGATTGAATCATAATATTTTTCTTCTTTCCTACAGCTGGAGATTGTGATGTCCACTCCAGGTGTGTTTGAGGTTGTGTAAGCATACAATTGATGTCTTCTTGTTTTGTTTTGTTTTGTTTTAGTTTTTTTTTTTTTTTTTTTTTCACTGCAAATGGTACATAGCTTTGGAAATTATGGACTTCCTTTTTCTTCTGCATAGGTATTATGGTGTCTAGTGCAGGACCATCCTACAATGACCTTAGGGGTAATGATTTTCAGCTCCTCCTAAATATTTAATTGTCACGCGTGTATGATGTTGGTACAGATATTGTTTGTAAATACGGCCGTATCAGGCCGTATATACGGCGATACGGTCGTATCGGGTCACGAACGAACAGATACGGGCGTATCTCGCCCGTATCTATTTTTTCCTGTTTTTTGTGCACCGGTACGGCTGTATACGGCCGTACCATATAAATACGGCCGTATATTGCAATATACGACAGTATTTGTAGTAGAGGGGCAAAATCGTTAGATTGGAGGGAGTATATAAGGCTGTTTACCCTATTTTCCTCCATTTCTGCCCGATCAGCCGCCTCCCACCCACACCCAGTTCACCGACGTGAGAAACCACCCTTTTCGGCGCAAGAACCACCCTTTCCGGCGCAAGAACCACCCTTTCCGGTGCAAGAACCACCGTTTTCGACGCAACAACCACCGTTTCGGCGCAAACACCACCATTTTCGACACAACAACCACCGTTTCGGCGTAAACACCACCATTTCCGACGCAAACACCACCATTTTCGACGACAGTCCCTCCCTCCCCACCTCTGTCTTCACCGACGCCAAAAAAGCTCCCATTTTCGACGTCAAAATCGTCCATTTCCGGCAACGCACCCAGCTGTCTCCCTCTCTTTTCCAATGGTATTTTTTTTTGTCTCTTAAACTATTCTCTCACTCTCAGACTCTCTCTTTGAACATTTTCTGTTGTGGTTATGATTTATGAACTAGTTGTGTGTGATTTATGATTGTGATTTGTGAATGTGGTTGTGATTTTTTGTTGTGATTTGTAAACCGGTTGTGATTGTGATTTGTGGTTGTGAGTTGTGACTTTGGTTGTGATTTGTGGTTATGATTTGTAGATTATAAATTGTGATGGCAAGTAGTAAAAAGGATCCGACATGGAAGTATGGGGTTGAGATTGAGATAGATGGAAAAAAATATATGAGGTGCACTTCATGTGATAAAATAATGAGGGGAGGAGTATATCGGATGAAAGAGCTGACATGACCCTTCCCGGACCTTATCTAAGCTCTCGTCTGGAGGATCCTGCCGGGCACTTCAACGGACTCCTCGAAACCGACTCGTCGGATCGAAGACATCCGGGAAGCGAACCCTAACTTTCTTCTCCGATTTACTCATTAAAACTCAAAAATTCAGTTTTCTTTTAAACTAGTTGGGAGTGATAAAAATTTTCTCGACTTTTGTTTCAAATATTTTTATAAAATTTTCGACAGCATAACGGCTGCATTTTTGATAAACCAAAATTTACCTGTCAAGGAATTTACACTTCAACTAAAACCTCAATTTCTCCCAACTTCTTTATTCCCAAACATGCAATAATCATCATCATTTTTCCACAAACATGCAACATCAACACCCAATTCTCAATTTATAAGTACGAACTCATGTAAAATATATCTAGATGCATCATATATATAAAATACATGAATATTTACAAATATACAATTTCAAAATATGAATATTTGTTTCTCAATTACATATCCATTTCATACATAAAGTTTTACATCATCACATGTCATAAATTGCACACCTATATATACACAACAAAATGATGACGTCCTGTCGTCCGCGGTGGCACACAATGAAATATAAATAGCTACAAAATAAACAAACAAGTTAGTGCAACGAAGATATAATATCACATACACTAACATGATAATTTATCATTTGTTTTATGATTTCTTTCAAAACCCCCATGCATATCCTTTAAACATTCTAACCATCACGGGCGATTAAAACTAACGCCAACGTGAAGCTTACTAAGTCATCTCAACCACTACGTTACGGAATTTACAGCATCGCACGTAGGGCGCTAAAGCTTATCACTGAGCAACTACAATGCGGGATTTTCTGCATCGCAATTGTAGTGCTAAAACTTTGGGCAACTACGAGCGGAATTTACTGCATTGCCACGTAGTGCTAAACTATACAAATAGCCAACTACGTGCGGAATTGTCTGCATAGCAACGTAGTGCTTATACTTTCTATGAAACTGGGCAACTATGGACGGAATTTTCTGTGTCGTCACGTAGCGCTAAATCTCATTATATCTTAAGAAATATACATGGGTTTTAAAACTATATTTATTTAGTGCCAAAAGCACAAAACTAACTCATTTTGAAACTTCCAAAAACTCTTATCTCAACTCTTTTCTTTTTAAAATACTTAGTATTGCTTTAAACTACTTCATGGATTTCATAAGAATCCATATATTCAACTTACTCCTTAATGGTTTAAAAATCATTGTTGTTTCTATTTAACATAATTGAGAATTTGCATAACAATTTGAAAGTTCTTAAGTGGCGAACCACTTACCTCAAGGCCGCGTCGCTCCGCGTCAAGCGTCTCGACGAGGCTCCTGGATGCCGCTTACGTGCTCGTCACCTACACAACATTTTCTCTTCATTACTATTAACAAAAACCTCTATTTCTTAACTATATGCTAGGAATTCCTAACTATGCCCAATTCTCTTTATATAGCTCCTAACTCGTTTCTAATTCAACCGAGACTCTCAAATCCCAATTTTTGTGGAAAAGTTTTAGTTTTGGACCCCTAGGGATATCCCCACACGGTCCGTTTACTTGTCGGAGGCTTAAAACGAAAAATCACAATTTTATTTAAAATGGACAACCCTTGACAGAACAGATGATAACCTGCTGCTCGGGGCTCCGTTTTCCTTTGTTCTTTTTCCTATGGCTCACTTATATCCCATTCTAGTCACACGTCAAATTTCGTTGAGAAATATTATCGTTTGCTAAGTCAAATCTAAGGAAAACATCCGTTTTAGACACTTTCAGGTGCGTTTTAGTGCACGTTTTGCAAACTCTTGGTTTCGGGTTAGCGACGCTAGTTTCTCTTCCACAACTAAACTTCATTTAACTTATAATGGCTAACTAAACTCATTTCATGCCATAAAAATTGCATTAAGCTAGCCGTTTCACTTCTCAGAGCTCTAACGGCACTATTTTGTGTATAACTTACACAATTTTTATCGGATTCGATCCGTTCCAAAACCTATGGTTTTGTATGGTTCTTAGGCATCATTTGAGGTGTAGAACACCCCCAAATAAGCCAAATATAGTCAGGTCTCCCCTAGCTCAAATTTCAGTTCGGGATTGACAAAGTTGTTAAATCTAATTCTATTGAGCTTTTATCATTCCCATATGTTTTCCTATGCTTTTCTAATAATTTTTATGTTCAAACTTGGGTTCAAAACCTCTAAATTTCAGAGCTTATTTACTGTCTAATATAGTCACAATACACACATAAACATTACTTGTTCATTTGAACACTAACAATTCACTCAAAACTTTAATCAACTAGTTGGTGTGTGTGTGAGAGTTGATTTTGTTTCCACTTAAATCAAGTATGTGGCAGCCATAAATAAAACCCTAAGCTACCATTTACACCCAACAACATGTTATTTAAAATTCATCATCATCTAGTTAGGGTTCTACACTTAGTTGAAGTGTAGAACACCAACATAACAAAAAAATTCTGCACAGAAAATTTCCAGCAGCTCTACTGCACTTTTAAACACAATAAGGAGAAGATCATATGATATCTTACTTGGTACTTGGCTTAGAGGATTGAGAGGACTTAGAAGAGGGTTTAGAGAGAGAGGTTAGAGGTTCAGAAGGGTTGGATGGGCTCTTCTCTTCCACTTTTCCTTGCTGCCGTCCAGCACCTCTGCTTGTGGTTTTCACGGCCAGCTCTTGTTTTGCTTCTGTTCTGCTCTCTTTTTCACGACTGAAGGAGTGGTGTTTGCTGGAAAAATTTTCAACAAGGGTTACTTATATACTAATGGCATTTCTTATAATTACATCATGCCCCAATTCTTTTTAATTCACACCATTTCCTCTCAATTTCTGTGTTATCTTCACTGCTGCCCTTCCTTGAATTGTTTCTCGCCTAATTGTATTTGCTGCTGTTTTCTTCTTTGTTTCTCACCTATTTTCATCTTTTCCTGTTGAAATCTTGTTAAATGTTCAATATATATAATTAACCTTCATAAAAATGACACTTAAGTCTCATTTTTAATTTGTTTGACCATCATTTTCTCTCCTCATCTACTCTATACGGGAATCACTTTTGTTTTTGATTTTTATGGTAGCTTTGCACTCTTCACTTCTCCACTTGGCTTCTAAATGTCTTTTTTATATATCTTATTAATATTCTATGGAATATCAAGCTTGTCCCTTGATTTATTTTGATTATCATCAATATCTTATTTAAATCGCTTAATAGTTGTCCATTACTTACGAACAACTAATGAAAAAATTTTCTTAATTGTGCACTTAAAATTTTATTTTCTTTAACTTATCTCTTATCTATGGATGAATTATTTTACTCTTCATTGATCTTTTTCTTGCTAATTTGGTTGTTGTGAAACTCTAGAATGGCGTTCACGAAATCGATGAATCGATTTAGTTTAACACTAACTTGATTCTATTGTAATGTTACTTAACTTTTATAATTGACGAATTTCATCGTCAATCTTAAGTTGATAAATCTCTAACGTCATGAATTTCAATTAATCTAATGTAGAGATTTATTTTACCTCTCTAATCCATCTTTTAACACTAAGAGGTTATAGATAGAGACTATGGGTTTACAATTTCTTCTCCCCTTATAAAATTTCGTCCTCAAAATTTGAAACTGCGTACCTTATTCAAACAACTGAGGGTATTGGGCACGTATCTGTGCTTCGGGCTCCCATGTAGCCTCTTCTGCCCCGTGATTTCGCCATAGCACCTTCACTAGCGGAATCACTTTATTACGTAACACTTGATCTCTACGATCTAGGATTTCTACTAAATGCTCCTCGTAGGTCAAGTTTTCCTTTAACTGAACTGGTTGCTCCTTAAGAATATGTGAAGGGTCAGCTATATACTTGCGAAGCATGGAGACGTGGAACACGTCATGGATGTTGGCTAACTTTGACGGTAGCCTTAATCGATAAGCCACTTCACCCACCTTGTCTACTATCTCATAGGGGTCTATGTATCGTGGACTCAACTTTCCACGCTTCCCGAACCTCAAAATACCCTTCCAGGGTGAGACTTGTAGGAATACTTGATCACCCACTTCAAACTTCATATCTCGTCTTCGATTGTCCGCATAGCTTTTCTATCTATCGCTTGCTATCTTCAACCACTCTCTTATCATATTTACTTTCTCTGTTGTATCTTGGATAATTTCTGGGCCAATTAATCTTTTCTCCCCCACTTCGTCCCAACAGACTGGGGTTCTACACTTTCTGCCATACAACGCCTCATATGATGCCATACCAATACTAGACTGATAGCTATTGTTGTAGGCAAACTCTATCAATGCTAGGTAATTATCCCAACTTCCTTTAAACTCCATCACACATGCTCTCAACATATCTTCAAGAGTTTGAATGGTTCTTTCTGATTGGCCATCTGTCTGTGGGTGAAAAGCAGTACTGAAGTGTAATCTGGTGCCCATAGCATCTTGTAGCTTCGACCAGAATCGAGAAGTGAAGCGAGGATCTCTATCCGATACAATGGACACTGGTGCGCCATGTAGCCTCACAATCTCATCTACATACAACTGTGCATATCTTTCCAGAGAATAGGTATTATTAGTAGCAATGAAGTGGGCCGACTTCGTCAATCTGTCCACAATAACCCAAATGGCATCATGTCCACGCTGTGTCCTGGGAAGTCCTGTCACGAAATCCATCGTGATCCTTTCCCATTTCCACTCAGGAATGGATAGAGGCTGTAGTAAACCTGCAGGTTTCTGATGCTCAATCTTGATTTGTTGATAAGTTAGGCACTTAGATACGAACTCTACTATCTCTCTCTTTATACCTCTCCACCAGTAGTGGTCTCTCAGAGTCCGATACATCTTAGTACTCCTTGGATGCATCGCATATGCTGATGAGTGTGCCTCTTCCGTGATTTCTCTCTTCAACTCTATTACATCTGGGACACATAATCTCTGGCCTAACACTAGTGTCCCATCACCTCGTAAGGTGAAGCTGCTCGGTTGTCCAGCCTCTATCTTGCTTCTTAATTTCATCAAATACTGGTCCTGAGCTTGCAAGTCTCTAACCCTGTCCACTAACACTGGCTGAACATGGAAAGCTGCTACTAGAGCACCTGACTTTGCTGTCTCTAAACTGACCCCCATAGATCTCAGTTCTACTAGCATCGGTAAGTATTCTGCTTTAAGCTGAGCTAGGGAACTAGAGGGCTTCCTGCTTAGCGCATCTGCTACAACATTTGCCTTGCCTGGGTGGTATTCAATGGTGCAGTCATAGTCTTTGATGAGTTCTATCCACCTCCTCTGTCTCATGTTCAAATCTTTCTGTGAGAACAGATACTGCAGGCTTTTGTGATTAGTAAAGATCCTACAAGGTACTCCATAGAGGTAGTGTTGCCATATTCTCAACGCGAACACTACAGCCGCTAACTCTAAGTCGTGTGTTGGATAGTTTACTTCATGCTTCTTTAATTGCCTTGAAGCATAAGCTATCACTCTATCATGCTGCATCAACACACAATCTAAACCTTGCCTGGAGGCATCGCAATATACTGTAAATCCCTCACTTCCTGAGGGGAGTGTGAGCATTGATGCAGTAGTCAGCCTTTGCTTTAACTCATTGAAACTGTTCTGATAAGCTTCTGACCAGATGAACTTCTCTTCTTTTCTTGTTAACTTGGTTAGTGGAGTAGCTATCTTTGAGAACCTTCTACAAACTTTCTGTAGTAACCAGCTAAACCCAAGAAACTTCTGACTTCAGTTACGTTCGTGGGTGGTTTCCAATCTACAATGGCCTCTATTTTTTGAGGATCTACTGAAATACCCTCGGCGGATACCACATGTCCCAAGAATGCTACTTGATCCAACCAAAATTGGCACTTGCTGAACTTTGCATAAAGCTGATGCTCTCTTAGAGTTTGTAATACTATCCTCAGGTGCTCTGCATGCTCCTCTTTACTACCTGAATATACCAGGATATCATCGATGAAAACTATGACGAACTTGTCTAAATAGGGTCTAAAGACACGATTCATCAAATCCATAAAGGCCGCTGGGGCGTTGGTTAAGCCGAATGGCATCACCAAAAACTCATAACACCCATATCTAGTTCTGAAGGCTGTCTTGGGAACATCTTCCCTATGCACCTTCAGCTGATGATACCCCGATCGTAGATCTATCTTCGAGAAGACCTTAGCTCCCTGTAGCTGATCAAATAGATCATCGATTCTTGGCAACGGATACTGATTCCGGATGGTTACTTTGTTGAGCTGTCTATAATCAATGCATAAACGAAGGCTCCCATCTTTCTTCTTAACAAACAACACCGGAGCTCCCCACGGTGATGTACTCGTCTTAACGAAGTCTTTACTCAACAATTCTTCCATTTGCACCTTCAATTCTTTTAGCTCTGCTGGTGCCATCCGGTACGGTGCTATAGAGATGGGCTCTGTGCCAGGTGCTAGCTCAATTTCGAATTCAATCTCTCTGTCCGGCGGTAACCCCGGTAGGTCCTCGGGAAATACATCAAAGAACTCGTTCACCACAGGAACTTCTGCCAACTGCATCTCACTGTTGCCAGATTCTATTGCATACACCAAGTACCCCTGGCATGCTTTACGGAGCATCTTATTTGCTTGTATCACACTGATTAAACTTGTAGAGAGTATCTTCCTCTCTCCACAAAAGATCACCTTTGGTTCCCCAAGCTGACTGAACTGGACCTCTTTCCTGTAGCAATCTACGATAGCGTGATGTTTAGCTAGCCAATCCATGCCCAAAATGATGTCAAAGTCATGAATATCGAGTACTATTAGATCAGCCTCGAACTCATAACTTGCTATAGTCACTTTACTTCCCCTGTAGACTCTATCCGCAATAAGCGAATCATCCGTGGGAAGTGACACTACCATACTGCACTCGGTCGGTCTCATCTCTATCCCGACTCTATCTATGAACTCCCGAGAAATAAAAGAATGGGTGGCTCCTGGATCCACTAATACATGAGCATCAGTATTAAATAAAGAAATGGTACCTGTGACCACATCTGGTGTAGCATCTACTGTCTGCTGGGTCACTGTATATACTCTGGCGACCTAACTGCGAGATTTACCTATCGGTGCTCTGGGTGGTCTACTAGGCTGTCCTCTGGGGGGTATGCCTCTACCTGCTCCGCCACTAGGCTGCCATGCACTAGTAGCTCCTCCAGTCTGGGGGCCTCCCCTATCGGGTCCACGACTCCCACTAGTCTGCCCCTGAGCTGTAGATATGGCCTCAGACGGACTCGATGTCACTGCACTGGGACAATCTCTCATGAAATGGCCCTCCTGGCCGCATCTGAAACACCCAGTCCTGCCCTTACGACACTTACTGGGATGCGACCGGCCACATCTGCTGCACAGTGGTCGGCTCCTCCAGCTCTGCTGACTCCTAGACCCTGCTGACGACCGAACAGAACTCTAACTCGGTTGGGGTCGCTGGCTCTACTGTCGACTCTGTGACCATGCTGGGCGCTGACCACTCTTAGGCACCTTACTGGACTCTCCCTGATGGCTACCGGTCTAGCTCCTCTTCTGACTGAATTGTGATTTTGACTTCAGGGCGATCTGTGCGCTCTGCTCCACTCTGGTGGCTGCCTCCACCAGCTGCCCATATCTGGTATGTGATGCAGATGTCACTATGGTCCTAACTGCGGGGTTAAGACCTGCCATAAATCTGTTGATCTTCTCTTCCTCATTCTTCGCAAAGAAAGGAATTAGACGGATCAACTCTGAAAACTTCTTTTCGTACTTTGGTACTAAGGAGCTCTCCTGCTCCAATCTATAAACCTCTTCAACTTTGGCATCTTTATAGCTTTTAGGGAAAAATCTCTCTGTAAATTCTCTCTTGAACTCAGCCCATGTGACTCCCTCTGGGTGTGCTCTCTGATGCGCCTTCCACCAGTCCTTGGCGCGATCTTTAAGTAGGAAGGCAGAATAAGAGAGCCTCTGCTCCTCTGTACACCCCATAATATGAAAGATCTCCTCGTTTGCCTCTATCCAAGACAACGCTCTCTCCGGATCTCTGCTACCATCATACGGCTTCGCGCCTAATTTACAGGCGCGCTCAATCGATATCCCCGACTCTCGCGGCTGCTGAAGGGCCGCTGCTAGCATCTGCGCCATCTGTTCCATCTACCCTGGAATAGGTCCTGGGGCAGACTCTGGTCGTACTGACTGTGATGGCTCTGGGTGTGCAGAACTGTCTGGCACGTTGACAGACTCGTCAACCTGCTCTCTATCTGGTGTGGGTGCCTCTGCGGCTGCCTGTCTCGTCCTCGGACGATCTCGACGCTGCATAGCTAAATGTGTACTAGTACACTAATAGCCACAGAATCAAAATTTCAAGTTCAGCAACTAACTCAATATAATCTGGCATGATAATTCCATGCAATATTTAACTCACATTTTAATGCATAAACTTTTACTTAACAACTCGCTTTGATGCACATTCATAACATCCTGAATTCAAGTGCTATAACTTATGCTTTAGCTTATGCAATCGATGAAAGCATAACTCTTAAAAGCTGAAAAATGATGCGTGCACAAAATAACTTTGTGCCTTAAGCATAACTAGCGCACAATTTGTGCTAAATAGTTCAAACTTTTCTCTTAAAACTTTCTTTCAACTAAACAAGAACCGGGCTCTGATACCAACTTGACAGGACCCTTCCCAGACCTTATCTAAGCTCTCGTCTGGAGGATCCTGCCGGGCAGTTCAACGGACTCCTCTAAACCGACTCATCGGATCGAAGACATCCGGGAAGCGAACCCTAACTTTCTTCTCCGGTTTACTCGTTAAAACTCAAAAATTCAGTTTTCTTTTAAACTAGTTGGGAGTGATAAAAATTTTCTCGACTTTTGTTTCAAATATTTTTATAAAATTTTCGGCAGCATAACGACTGCATTTTTGATAAACCAAAATTTACCTGTCAAGGAATTTACACTTCGACTAAAACCTCAATTCCTCCCAACTTCTTTATTTCCAAACATGCAATAATCATCATCATTTTTCCACAAACATGAAACATCAACACCCAATTATCAATTTATAAGTACGACCTCATGTAAAATATATCTAGATGTATCATATATATAAAATGCATGAATATTTACAAATATACAATTTCAAAATATGAATATTTGTTTCTCAATTACATATCCATTTCATACATAAAGTTTTACATCATCACATATCATAAATCGCCCACCTATATATACACAACAAAATGATGACGTCCTGTCATCCGCGGTGGCACACAATGAAATATAAATAGCTACAAAATAAACAAATAGGTTAGTGCAACGAAGATATAATATCACATACACTAACATGACAATTTATCATTTGTTTTATGATTTCTTTCAAAACCCCCATGCATATCCTTTAAACATTCTAACCATCACGGGCGATTAAAACTAACGCCAACGTGAAGCTTACTAAATCATCTCAACCACTACGTTACGGAATTTACTGCATCACACGTGGGGCGCTAAAGCTTATCACTGAGCAACTACAATGCGAGATTTTCTTCATCGCAATTGTAGTGCTAAAACTCTGGGCAACTACGAGCGGAATTTACTGCATCGCCACGTAGTGCTAAACTATACAAATAGCCAACTACGTGCGGAATTGTCTGCATCGTAACGTAGCGCTTATACTTTCTATGAAACTGGGCAACTACAGACGGAATTTTCTGCATCGTCACGTAGCGCTAAATCTTATTATATCTTAAGGAATATACATGGGTTTTAAAACTATATTTATTTAGTGCCAAAAGCACAAAACTAACTCATTTTGAAACTTCTAAAAACTCTCATCTCAACTCTTTTCTTTTTAAAATACTTAGTATTGCTTTAAACTGAAGGGAAAAAACAACAATTGTTTTTATAAAATAAAGATTTGCGGAACATTGAGTTTTAAAAATTTTTAGAAAAACTCAAGAACCCTAGACCCATAAAACAATGAAATAAAATAATAAAACTAAATTAAAGATCGAATCTTATACCTTTTGTATTGATCTCTGTGGATTGCTCACCACCTTGCCTTCCTTGATATGTCTCTACACCAAGAAACAAGTGAGTGGGCACAATTATATAGAATTGTGCTCACTTTCTATTGATTTCTTTTCTCAAAAGAACAAACAATATATGTAAGAGGTGAGAATAGGTTTTTGTTTCAAAGAACGTAAAACAAAACCTAAATATAACTTCTGTTAGGAAAAGAAGACTATTTCTTTTCTATTTATAGGCAACCAATTAGGGTTTTAATTAATCAAAAATAATATTAAACCCCAAGTTTATTAAAATTAAACTTTTGCCCATATAACATAATTAATTCACAATTAATTCATGTTATATTTTATAATCATACTTGTGGCCTATAATTAATTCATAATTAATTTATACTCGGTCACAACTAAGAATTGAATTCAAGACCTCTTATAAAATTAATTAAATAATTATTAATTCATAATTAATAATTAACTAATTAATAATTTGAATAATCAATATTATTCAAATACCAAGTGAACACATATTTTGCTACTTATGTAACAACTATAATTGGACGATCCAATTACAATATTCTATATACACATTTCTTATAGTGAAATGAGCTATCAAGGGGACCCGATGGACCTATAGTTTTGAGCTCCAATAATATCGAAATTATTTATTAAACTCTTTAATTAAATAATTCACTATTATTAATCTTAGAGTTACTCCACTAAAAACCTAAGATTGCACTCTCAACACTATAGATGTTTTTATACAATCTGAAATTTTCAGCGTCCATTGATATAATCACTACATATGATTTGACCCTCCACAAATAGTTCATAATTATAGCTAGGTCATAATGTCCGTTATACCCCTCTAATTATATCTTGATCCTTAAGTACCATTGATTCTCTAATGAACTATATATTCATAACAACTTATGAATTTATCTTTCCGTTTACATATGAACAGAAAGTTGAGCGCTCTTATTGTTCAAGACCCGAATCAACCCTTAAGAGAACTATTTCTCTACTTCTCGCAAGAAGGAGTGGATTCCACTATTGTATAGAATGTTCCTAGCTACTTACTAAATCATATCCCCAAAGTATGAAGTTATTGATCGAGTATCTATATCAATCTCACCCATGTAAATCAAAGGACATAACTCAACAAGCAGGAGTCCATAATACACTCAGGATTAAGATCAATTCATATATGATCATCTACTCGATAAATATAAATCTCTAAGTTTAACGGATATTAATTAGAGACTCATGTTTATCGTGGTCCAGTCCTATATAATCTTTATTATATAAGGTGCCTCCATTTCTATGTCACTACATGAATAGTCTCGGATAAAACTATTGTACCGAATACAAAATGGACCGCAACTGTAGATTTACCACAAACAAAGTACCCAGCTTCGTTTGCTTTCTACGGACTCTTTAGATTACTTCTCTCAAACTAAATTCGCTTGTATATAATACTTATATACTTAGTTTGAAAATACATTAGTAATCAAGGATGTTATCATGATATACACAATTTTTGCAAAATATATAAATTGAATAAAATGAATACTTTATTATTATTTATTAAAACCGTTTACATAATTACAAGCTCTTAGGGCACAAAACCCAACATAAACCACTTCATGGATTTCATAAGAATCCATATATTCAACTTACTCCTTAATGGTTTAAAAATCATTGTTGTTTTTATTTAACATAATTGAGAATTTGCATAACAATTTGAAAGTTCTTAAGTGGCGAACCACTTACCTCAAGGCCGCGTCGCTCCGCGTCAAGCGTCTCGACGAGGCTCCTGGATGCCGCTCACGTGCTCGTCACCTACACAATATTTTCTCTTCATTACTATTAACAAAAACCTCCATTTCTCAATTATATGTTAGGAATTCTCAACTATGCCCAATTCTCTCTATATAGCTCATAACTCGTTTCTAATTCAACCGAGACTCTCAAATCCCGATTTTTGTGAAAAATTTTTAGTTTTGGACCCCTAGGAATATCCCCACACGGTCCGTTTACTTGTCGGAGGCTTAAAATGAAAAATCACAATTTTATTTAAAATGGATAGCCCTTGACAGAACAGACGATAACCTACTGCTCGGGGCTCTGTTTTCCTTCATTCTTTTTCCTATGGCTCACTTATATCCCATTCTAGTCACACGTCAAATTTCGTTGAGAAATATTATCGTTTGCTAAGTCAAATATAAGGAAAACGTTCGTTTTAGACACTTTCGGGTGCGTTTTAGTGCACGTTTTGCAAACTCTTGGTTTCGGGTTAGCGACGCTAGTTTCTCTTCCACAACTAAGCTTCATTTAACTTATAATGGCTAACTAAACTCATTTTATGCCATAAAAATTGCATTAAGCTAGTCGTTTCACTTCTCAGAGCTCTAACGGTACTATTTTGTGCATAACTTGCACAATTTTTATCGGATTCGATCCGTTCCAAAACCTATGATTTTCTATGGTTCCTAGGCATCACTTGAGGTGTAGAACACCCTCAAATAAGCCAAATATGATCAGGTCTCCCCTAGCTCAAATTTCAGTTCGGGATTGACAAAGTTGTTAAATATAATTCTATTGAGCTTCTATTATTCCCATATGCTTTCCTATGCTTTTCTAATCATTTTTATGCTCAAACTTGGGTTCAAAACCTCTAAATTTCAGAGCTTATTTATTGTCTAATATAGTCACAACACACACATAAACATTACTTATTCATTTGAACACTAACAATTCACTCAAAACTTTAATCAACTAGTTGGTGTGTGTGTGAGAGTTGATTTTGTTTCCACTTAAATCAAGTATGTGGCAGCCATAAATAAAACCCTAAGCTACCATTTACACCCAACAACATGTTATTTAAAGTTCATCATCATCTAGTTAGGGTTCCATACTTAATTGAAGTGTAGAACACCAACACAACAAAAAAATTCTGCACAAAAAATTTCCAGCAGCTCTACTACACTTTTAAACACAATAAGGAGAACATCATATGATATCTTACTTGGTACTTGGCTTAGAGGATTGAGAGGACTTAGAAGAGGGTTTAGAGAGAGAGGTTAGAGGTTCAGAAGGGCTGGATGGGCTCTTCTCCTTCCACTTTTCCTTGCTGCCGTCCAGCACCTCTGCTTGTGGTTTTCACGGCCAGCTCTTGTTTTGCTTCTGTTCTGCTCTCTTTTTCACGACTGAAGGAGTGGTGTTTGCTGGAAAAATTTTCAGCAAGGGTTACTTATATACTAATGGCATTTCTTATAATTACATCATGCCCCAATTCTTTTTAATTCACACCATTTCCTCTCAATTTCTCTGTTATCTTCACTGCTGCCCTTCCTTGAATTGTTTCTCGCCTAATTGTATTTGCTGCTGTTTTCTTCTTTGTTTCTCACCTATTTTCATCTTTTCTTGTTGAAATCTTGCTAAATGTTCAATATATATAATTAACCTTCATAAAAATGACACTTAAGTCTCATTTTTAATTTGTTTGACCATCATTTTCTCTCCTCCTCTACTCTATACGGGAATCACTTTTGTTTTTGATTTTTATGGTAGCTTTGCACTCTTCACTTGTCCACTTGGCTTCTAAGTGTCTTGTTTATATATCTTGTTAATATTCTATGGAATATCAAGCTTGTCCCTTGATTTATTTTGATTATCATCAATATCTTATTTAAATCGCTTAATAGTTGTCCATTACTTACGAACAACTAATGAAAAAATTTTCTTAATTGTGCACTCAAAATTTTATTTTCTTTAACTTGTCTCTTATCTATGGATGAATTATTTTACTCTTCATTGATCTTTTTCTTGCTAATTTGGTTGTTGTGAAACTCTAGAATGGCGTTCATGAAATCGATGAATCGATTTAGTTTAACACTAACTTGATTCTAGTGTAATGTTACTTAACTTTTATAATTGATGAATTTCATCGTCAATCTTAAGTTGATAAATCTTTAACGCCATGAATTTCAATTAATCTAATGTAGAGATTTATTTTACCTCCCTAATCTATCTTTTAACATTAAGAGGTTATAGATAGAGACTAGGGGTTTACAAGAGCACCTTGCGGGTATTAAAGGAAATGTTGCCCCGTGTATTAGTGTTCCGCCAGACATTAGGGATGACATTAAAAGTTATATGAAGAATTCAGAAAAAGTTAAGTGATTTAATCAGTTAATTAGGGAAGAAAGAATTGACAAATGTGTGACATTGAATAGTCGATCGAAGTCTACGGATGGGTCGGGTAGTGGTAGTGTGATCGAAAGTCAAAGAGGGATTAGGGGACCTATGGATAGGTTTCTAAATAGTGTAGAAGATGATCAAATTGAAGAGTTAGGAGGAACTAGAAAGGGAGGAACTGATAAGGAGTTACGTGATCGAACATGCGATGAGATAGGACAATTCTTTTTTGAAAATGGCATCGCATTTAATGTTGCTGATAGTCCATCTTTTGTGGCAATGACTCGGGCAATTGGGCGCTATGGGACAGGTTTGAAGCCACCAAATAGCTATGAGTTGAGGACTTCTATATTGAAGAGGGAGGAACAAAACACTGAAGCTATTGTAGCTGAAGTGAAGAAGACATGAGTGAAAACAAGAGTGTCGATATTGTCAGATGGGTGGAAAGATATGAGGGGTAGACAATTGATTAATTTTCTTGTAAACAATCCATATGGCACAGTTTTCCTACGTTCGATTGATGTTAGTGATGTAGTGAAGGATGCGACGTTATTGTTTCGTTTACTTGATGATGTGGTTGAAGAAATTGGAGAGGTTATTGTTATTCAGGTGGTGACAGATAATGCCTCAAATTACAAAAAGGTTGGGGAAATGTTGATGAAAAAGAGAAAACGATTATGGTGGACGCCGTGTGCAGCTCACTGCATAGATTTAATGCTTGAAAACTTGGAGAATTACCCCAACACAGAAATGCATTAAGAAAAGCGAAGAAGGTACTCTAATAGTTATAGTATTACTATTTCTTTCTATACTTTTTTAACTTAACTCATATTTTAATTAAAAAATTTATGTCCTATAATAGGTGACTAATTTCATTTTCAATCATGGATGAGTGTTGGCATTAATGAGAAAGTTTATAAACAAAGAATTAGTTTGACCTGCTCCTACAAGGTTTGCTACTGCATATTTGACATTACAAGGTATATCTGAACTGCGGCAACCTTTAGAGTGGGAGAGATGTTCATATGCAAAGAAGGCAGAGGAGAAGGAAGTCAAGAAAATCATATTGACAAATTTGACTTTCTGGGAAGGTATCTCATATGCATTGAAAACAACTAGACCTCTCGTTCATATGTTGAGAATAGTGGATTCAGAAAAAGTGTCTGCAATGAGATTTATTTATGGAGCAATGGATACGGCTAAAGAGGAGATAGCCAAAAACTTAGGTGGTGATGTTGCAGCTTATAGTGAGATTTGAAATATAATTGATGAGAAATGGGAATTTCAGATGCACCGTCATTTACATGCAGCTGCCTACTTTCTAAATCCTCAATATCAATATTCACAAGAAATGATCGATCATGAGATTAAGTGGGGATTGTATAAATGCATGGATAGGCTTATTGCAGATGATAGAGAACGAGAGAAGGCTGATTTGCAGCTTGAAGATTTCAAGCAAGCAAGGGGGATGTTTGGCATATCACAAGCCAAAAATTCTATCACGAAACGTACTCCTGGTATGTGGAATTTTCTTTTAGGTGTAATTCAATCATTTGTGTTTTCTTACTGAAGGGATTCTACCTTGTAGTTGAATGGTGGATGCAATTTGGAGATCGCACCCCAGAGTTAAGATCTTTTCCAATAAGGATTTTAAGTCTTACTTACTCATCTTCCGCTTGTGAGCGGAATTGGAGTGCATTTAATATGGTATGAGTTTAATTAGAATATACCATAAAATTATTTTTTCATTGATACTTATTTTTTCATTATTAATTATTGTAGATTCATACCAAGAGAAGAAATCAGTTGGCTACGAAGAAATTGAACTCATTGGTATATATAATGTACAATAGAAAATTGCGGCAGAAATTTGAGAAGCTCCAATGTTTACCTGATGATGTTGATCCCTTAGTTTCTGTTGACTTGCCTTCCGATAATGAGTGGCTCACAAGAGAAGATGTTGTGGAACCGAGTGGAAGTAGGTCACAACAACGAAAGAAGATTAGAGATACATGTAAGTTTATCATTAAGTGAATGGAGTAACTTGAATATACATAGAAATTTTTAATTGTATTACTTTAAATTCTTTTGGCGTAGGAAAAGGAAAGGATGTTCAATCAGTAGATGATGAACTGGAGTGGGATGACATCCCTAATGAGGAGGAGAATGATTGTGATGATGATGATGATGGACAAGATGACAATCATGACATATTCCGTTTCCATTTCAACACTAATTTTCGACCAGAGACTCTACCAGAATCAGATGATTAGATCATCTTTTGTTTTTATGAATTTTGTATTGTTTTTGGTTTGGTATTATTAGTTTGTTACTACGTACGAGCAATACATTATGGTTCACCTTTGGTTTTTATGACTTATGTATTATTTTTGGTTTGATTTGATATTTAAATACATTGTTATTCTACTAATTCATGATGATGAAATGGAGTAACTTGAATATACATAGAAATTTTTAATTGTATTACTTTAAATTCTTTTGGCGTAGGAAAAGGAAAGGATGTTCAATCAGTAGATGATGAACTGGAGTGGGATGACATCCCTAATGAGGAGGAGAATGATTGTGATGATGATGATGATGGACAAGATGACAATCATGACATATTCCGTTTCCATTTCAACACTAATTTTCGACCAGAGACTCTACCAGAATCAGATGATTAGATCATCTTTTGTTTTTATGAATTTTGTATTGTTTTTGGTTTGGTATTATTAGTTTGTTACTACGTACGAGCAATACATTATGGTTCACCTTTGGTTTTTATGACTTATGTATTATTTTTGGTTTGATTTGATATTTAAATACATTGTTATTCTACTAATTCATGATATTTCCTACTATTTTTGTTTTTTTTTTTTTTTTGCTTTTAATCATTTGCCGTATAATACGCCTGTATAATGCGTACCGGCTGTACCGTACCGTACCATTTTAGGGTGCCCGTACCGTACCGTACCACGTATTTACGAACCTTGGGTACAGATGAAATGTATTGGAGACAAACCACAAACTACATTGGAAAATACAGCTTGATATTAGGTCCTGCATTTATGATTATCAAAAAGAAGTTTGAGTGTTTCGGTTACAGGACCTTATACACATGAGTATGACACCAACTTAAGACCTTTTTTACTGGTGCGTATTGATTAGAATTAAAACATTATGTGTTTCATCTGATAATCATTATATAGTCTAATGCTCTCAATTGTGTCAGATGACAAGATGTCAAACTAGTAAAGAAATTGTTAGCTTTAACCTGTGGTACATGACTAAAGGCTCAACATATTTGTTCTTTTTTTCTATGTATGTTGACTTAAAAAATGTTGACAGATTATCAAAGAGCAAATTGAAAAGCATTCTCTTCAAGAAATTTTCTGAATCTGCCATGTGTCTTGCAGGTTGGAACTGCTTTAAGTGTTGAGGACGCCAAAAATGCAACAGATGCTGGAGCTAAGTTTCTCATGAGTCCTGCTACAGTTAAGGTCCGCATTTAGAATTTTATTACAACATGAATCATTATTTTCTTTTAGTACCAATAATAAAAGTAAACATGCTTACTGCTCTTCAGGATGTCATGGAAGATGTCCGAGGGGGGGAAGTTTTCTACATTCCTGGTATAATGACCCCAACAGAAGTAGGGACCTCTTTTTCACTTAAAACTCATTTTCCTTTTCTCTTTTGTATTTAGAACAGTGAGGCTTTTTCAGATTTTTATGTAATGTTTATTATGCATAATGATGTTACCCTACATTTGCCATGATCCACCTACAGTCTAAACCCTGAGCATTGTTGTCTTCTAATGTTCTGTCTAAAATTACAAGTCCTTTTTTGGACAAGAATTCTTTTCTCTAGTGGTCATCATATCTCTCATTTTCGAATCTACAGATATTGTCTGTGCATGATGCTGGGGCCAAAACTGTTAAGGTGAGTAGATATGAATTCAGTTCGCTTCAGTTTGACATAAAGATGGCTTTTGGTATTGTTTACACAAAGCTTGAGCATCTGATGGACTCAACATATCTTATCTCATGGAATCTTTTTGTTCCTAGTATTACAAATCATGCCTTGGAATCTCTGACGACATACAAATGCTTTTCTTCTTCTTGGTTATTTTATACTCTAAAAATTTACCTGATTGTTGTTTGAAATTTGATTTTATATGATTAACTATGTTAGAAAAAGTTTAAGGTGTGACAAGTCATTTGAATTTATTATCTTTTTGATTTGGTGGAACAGGTCTACCCTGTTTCTGCATTAGGTGGTATTTGGTATATATCAGCTCTGAAGATGCCTTTTCATCACATCCAAATGGTTGCGTCTCAAGCCATAACAATAGGTTAATCTCATCTAAGTTCTGTTACTCCTCAATATTGCAATGACTATGCTTTTGATTAACTCTGAGAATTTAGGTGCTTCCAAAACTTTGAAAGGGGAATGTCTGAAAATTTTTGCAGTTGAATAAAAAGTTGCAGCATACTTCCTTATTCCTTTTTTCTCCCTGCTTAATGCATCCCTCAGCCTTTCAAAAGAAATAAGTACAAAAAAGAGGAACAGAGGAAAAGGAAAAGGAAATATTATGGGGGTTTTTCTTTGTTGTCATTTCTCATTCATATGCTTTCTTTACAATGATTGAAATTCAGATCTTCAACAAAGTTTTATTTATACTAAACTTTGAAAAAGTGTTTGTGATTGTTAGAGAGCTTATATATTAATGTTGGCCTCTTTGCTATTAGTTTAAGTTTTTAGATCTAATAATTACTAACCTGATATCAAAGATTAGTTTGTCTTAGAAGTCCTGAGTTCAATTCCCCCCACGTGAATTTGATATTTGATATTTGATATTTGAATTTGATGTGAGCTGGTCTTTGAGCTTGGTTCACTTATCAAACTAGTTGGTCTAGCACTTGAGGGGATGTGTGAGAGAGCTTATATATTAATGTTGGTTCCTTTCCTATTAGCTTGACCTTTTGGATCTAATGGTTACTAACAAGGACAATATGTCTATTTAAGTTGTGCTCGTTCAATTATTAAATTCCAGATGCAGTCAGAATATTTTTGTTGATTTATTATCACACTGTTTTCTGTCATTTACATGAATTCTGTTTCATATGTGATACAGATTCAATAGGAGACTATATCACTCAAGGTGCAACGTCAGTTGTTTTATCAGATGCCATTTTCAATAAGGAAGCATTGGGACAAAATAACTTTGATAGAATATATCGGCTTGCCAGCCTTGCTGCTTTACAAGACAGAGAAGCTGTAGAACGGTCAGTCTTGCTGTTCTTCATTTAAATTTTTTTCTTTATTGTTTTTCCTTGGCTGTTTAGTTATATTGATTGTTGATAAAAATTTACCAAATGGTTGAACCTGAACCCAGATTACTGGAAAAAAACAGGGGTTAAAATGGTGCAAATAAACTTCATATGCATTGTTCTGTTGTCCAGGGATAGCTGAGAAAGTTACGTGGTGCAAGGGAACATGTTATATATCTAGTGTAATGCCAGTATACACATGCTATATATGAATTCTTACTATTCTGGATGGCATGCAGGAAGAGAGGGGACATGCCAAGTTAAATACTTGACCTTTGTCAATATCTTCCATCCACGTTGTGTTAAATTGACTACTTCCAATGTATTAGGAGTAAATTTATGCAAGAAATGTTTTGATACAACTGAAGAATCAGGTAAGGCACGCTTCTCTGCTTGTTTATCATCAATGTGGCTTTTGTTGATCAAATGCGCACTCTTTATACAATATGCCAGGATTCTTCACTACACGCCACCAAGTGATGTAGAAAAACCTTAACAAGCGGTTGTAGCAGCCATAGAGTTGGCCAAAATAGCTACTTGCCTTGAAACCTTGTAGATGAGAGCAAAGCAAAACATGTCAATCTAGATGGAAGCTCACAACTTGAGTTTTGTCACAACACCCAACATATTTCTTGTTACGAAAAAATTCACCACATAGCATGTAGCAGCCTTACTGCCATAGATTCTGATCTACAGTTCCTAACACGCTAAAGTTTTCCATTTTCTTCAGCTACTTGAAAATGATCAATAGTAATCAGTTGATTATTAACGCTCTCACACTTGCACTGATTACATAGCAGCACACCTCCATATCACACACACACACACACACATATATATGTGAAACAAATCTAATCATTCTGACTCACACAGTTTGATTGTTTGCTGATCTGATATTATCCTTGTTGTTATAGTCTGTATATACTTAACATGTTGGTATGTTTATACACATATCTACAACTGACTTGAATATGGTGAATTTCAGGGGCAGACATTGCTGGATGTTTCATTCTAGGAGTAGGATCTGAAGAAGGGTTGAGATTTTTCCTTGGATACTACTCATTATGATAGATTTAGGTGTCTGGAGGAAGAAGGATACGATGAAGAGGTAGTAGGACATGCTGATTTTGCTCTTCTAAGGCATTTTACAAAATGGTTTATCAAACTTTCTCATCATTTACAGTTGTATCGATTTGCAAGAATTCACACCCCAGAATTAATAATACTACCTAGAGCAAAATTTACTTGGAAGTTTTGGTAAAAACAAACAGAAAATGATGTTGTTGTTGTTTTTTCCCCTCTATTTTGCTGAACAAGTAAAAAAAATAAAAAAAAATAAAGGCTTAGACATCTTCTTGTTTTGTTTGAAGAAAAATTGTAAGCTGTAACACTACAATGTTGTCCAAACTCTATCACTCGGTCCCCTATAATGCCTGGTGTAAGAATGTATATCTTTTACTTAAAAATGAAACAGAACTTTTTCTTTTTCTTATTTTGAAAGGGAAAATGAAATGAAGACTTTCAATCTGATAGTTGTTACATATTATTTTAAGACAGAAGATGCACTAAGAGATAAGCGACATTCTCTTTTTATTTTTTTTTGTTTTTTCTCACCTAATATAGTGCCAACTTATTAATTTGAAAATAAAGTTGTTTGATATTTTAATCCCACATAATAGCTATATATATATTATTTTTATTTGATATAATGCAAACAACTAAAAGTAAATAATTTAACATATTTCAAACAATTTTTATGTGAATATTAATATCATGTTTTTATTCATGACTAGGATAAATCATTACATAGAAATTATTATTATTTTGTTTTACAAAGATGTATAGTATTCTTAAATTATTTAATATATATATATAATATAATTATTTTTTGCAATTTTTCACTAATTATAATTTAGAATTAAGTTGGAATATAACAAATGGAATGTCTAGCATTATTACAATTTCAATATCTTTCATGTAATAGTTTTATTTGTCACATCTTTGTAATTAAAAGTGCAACAATGATAAAAAAGCAAAAGTTGATATCTAATGTTGATACGAACCATGACAAGAACTAACGAAACCCGTTAATCAAGTAAGGTTCCAAGATTGTCTAGAATCATATTTGTATGAAATCTCGACTCATTGCTTATATGGAAGCAAGAACCTTGGTATGATAAAGACGCCACAATCAATGATAGAAGAATTGATTGATAAATCTATGAAGAACGCCATAGGAAAATCTTGATAAGTTCAAAAAGTTCTACGAAGAACCAAAGAGAATACTATCACTAATATTATTAATCATAAACTGAATTCCCCTTTAGGGTTACATTGGTTTATATAGCTCAAAATACTAAATAAAAAAGAAAAAGTAATAATTAATTAGGCAATTAAGCCCTTACAATCAGCAAAATAAATAACTAAAATTGAATACTAATTGTCTTGAAAAAATTGGCAGGAAATTAACCCCATATTGGAAAATCTTGATGATCAAAAATCAACTCCATATTGGAAAGTTTTGATGACCAAGAATCTATTCAATATTGAAAAGTTTTGATGACTAAGAATATGTTCCACATTGGAAAGTCTTTATTAGCAAGAAATTAGCTAGAATTAGCCTCACCAATTGCTTTAATTAAATTGATTAAGCCTTCCATTAAATGCTTCTTTGAACATCTTAGCCCTTGCCCTTGTAATTGGCCCAATTGGAACTTGCACTAAATCCTTTGGTGATGTTTCTTTGTTCTCATCAAATATATTCTCGATTTTGTATACGACTATTGGCCTCATTGGTTAAAGCGTTAACAGTCTCATGCCAAAAGGTATGGTTCTACACTCAATAAATACAATCCCCCCACCAAACATGTGAGCAGAATCTCTTATCTCTGTGTGGACCGATTCCTCTCATATGGGAGTAGCTTCTCGGTTTTTTCATCCCAATTGGTTCAAGTAGTCTCCTAAGCCAGTCCCAGTTCTCAAATATATATATTCTTGATTTTTCTCATATTTTAAAGTGTTTGATTTAATAAATATTTTCTAATATCCTTTAGGATGTAGATACTACAATTAAAAATTATGATTTATACACCCAAATTTTATTATAAAAGTTTATTACAAAAAAAAACCTAAAACTAAATGATTATTATAGATAATTTGATTAAAATAAATTAATTGAAATATTTTTCACATCTATTAATCTTTCCCAATATGTTTAAATCTTAATTGAAAATTTAAATAATTGAATGATAATACTTTTCATACTCATCAATTTGTTTTAATATACCAAACCCTAATTTTACATGATTATCATAATTTTTCCTAAAAGAAAGTTAAAAAAAAAAAAAACAAATTGGAGACCAAAGTTGTAAGAACTTGCATTAATCATTATAGTGAAGAACAATATAATAATGCAGTAAATTGATAAATATTTTAGTTCTAAAATGATTTTTTTTTCCCTTCGCAATTTAATTTATTATTAACGTTTTCAATAATATTAAAAAAATTATTACACTTGCATTTGCTTTAGCTAATCAATTTTGCCTAATGAATATAATACACATACAAAGCCTTGTGAATTAAAATAATGGTAAAATAAGTGATTCAAAACTTGTAAATTGATATTAAAAAATGATTAATTAGGATTAAGGTTTTTATAAAACAAAGAAAAATAATTGAAAAAAAGTTTAAGGTTTTTCCTTTTCGAATTGTAAAGAGTTATTTAAACTTAAATTTAGATGTATTAACAAATTAATTGGGTGTTTTTTGTTAACAAATGAACTTACTTTCATAAGTTTAGATTTGATCAAATGAACTTACTTTCATAAGGTTAGATTTGATCTTAAATCGAGTGTTTATAGTAAAATTGGTTTTAAAATTTTTAATGATAAGTGTGGTTACAATTTTTAGTGTATAAATTATATTGTTGAGTGGAAATATATATTGGGGATAATCTCATTTTTTCCCACGAATCGCTAATTATACCTTGTAGTTTTAATGAATCTCATTTTACCCCTTATCACTACTACTAGTATTGAAATGATCGAAATGATCAAAGTATTCTTATAGTTTTGCTCTTTCATATTAATGATCTAATTTTGATTTTTAATATCAATTTTAATGGTAAGAGATTTTTTGGATATTTTTATACATTACAAAGGTGTTTGATATATTTCATAAATGAATGAGAGGAATATTAAGAATTTTTAAAACTATTGAGGGACTTTGAAATTATGTAAAACTATAGGGATGAAATAGGATTATCCATATTCCTTGATCTGTTGCTTGCCATTGGATCTGGTCCGAGTCAACGGAGAAAGCATTTGAACCGAGTCCGGTTCCAATCAAATCAAATTCCCTCTTTCAATAACAAAACGTGGAGCGTCTGTAGAAATCGAAAAGCATTTGATTTTGGGTGATTTGAAACATGGTTTCAAAACTCAGCTGAGTTGGCCGACTTCTCGCCGTTCGATCAATTTCCGAGCCGATAACCTCCAGATTGGGAGGCTCAACTTGGATCCTATTGAAAATCGGCCCAACTCGGGCTCAACTCGAGCCGACTCGGTCCAACTCGGGCTGACTCGGCCCAGCTCGGGCCGAGTCGGCCTTTTTTTTAAAAATTTTTTCAGCCAAAACGGCGTCGTTTTTGTCAAGCAAAAACGACGCCGTTTTGGCGTCTGATATAAACACAGAACAGAACAGATCTGTTCTGCTGTCTGTCTCTGGTCGTCGTCTCTCCCGATCTGCACACTGCAGTTGCACAGCTGGTCCGGTTCTGCACTTCTGCTACCGTCGTCTTCTCGCCGACTCGCCGTCCTCCGTCGCTCCTCGTTCGTTGCAGTCACCATCTTCGTTGCCGTCTTCGTCCGTGCGTGACCGATCGTCCGTGAGTTCTTTTATTTTTGTTTTCATTTTGTTTTTTTTTGTTTTTGTTTTTTCATTTTGCTTTGACCACTCTTTTTTGTTTTTCACATATATTTGTTTTGGGGTGGATGATGAATTGATGATTATACAAATTAGATTTGTTTAGGGTTTTAAACATTTGCTAAATTTCCATGAGATTATAGTTTATACAAACTATATTTGCTATGTTATTATTTACATATTATATTCTTGGGTTTTTGCTATGTTATTATTTACATATTATATATGATGTTGCTTGTGTATTTGTGTTTGAGAATGAAAGAAGGATGGGAGGTTTTTAAATAGTTTGGATATGATAGATTTTTGAAGTGTTATTATTTTTGTGTATTGTAGGTGGAATTGTTGAAAATATAACCGTTATATTGCCGAAATTTTTAAAGTTGTAATTATGTAATTATGTTGAAATGACTTTAGAGGTTGCATTGCATGAGATTGATTTTAAGAGTTTTTATAGTCATATGATTATATTTTAATCATAGAGAAAATTTTTAAATTTTATTTTTTATAGGTTTGACCGGGTTTGACCGTGGGTCAACGAGTTGACTGTTGACTGACGGTCAAACCGAGTACTCGTCGAGTACTCTCCGAGTTGCCAAGTACTCGCTGCTCGCTGCCTCGCCAGTCGAGTCACGAATAGCGAGTTTTGGAACATTGATTTGAAATCACACCATTTTCCACTCTAACAAACGCCAAAGCTCTCGCTATTTTCACAGTTGACAGCGACGTCTTCCAGGTGAGATTTGAAGGTAGAACAACAGGGAGATTTGGAAGGTATTCGGGTTTCATGCACTCCATGTGCTCGACAAAATGTCTGATTGAATCTAAATAAACGTATATGATGTGTTGTTGTTGGTGATAATGTTATGTGTTTGATTTTGTAAAGGGTAGAGGGAGAGATGGACCCGGAGGCTGCACGAACCGCCCGAGAATCTCTGGACCTTGCGTTTCACATGTCTAATATTCTTGATACAGGCCTGGATCGACACACCCTCTCCGTTCTCATTGCCCTTTGTGACTTGGGTCTCAATCCAGAGGCGCTGGCTGCTGTTGTCAAGGAACTTCGCAGGGAACCATCTTCCTCCCCCTCATCTCCTCCTTCCTTACCTTAATAAGGTATATTTGGTTAGTTCATTCTAATGATTATTTGCTTATGTGATTTTTGTTATATTGCATTTGGTGATTTCTAGTTTAATAAGATTCAATACAAGACTCTTGAAATAGTTGGGATGTCAGTCCAATCCTTCGCTGATTTGTACCTGTAAGGGTTTTGGCTTTTTTGGCTAGTAGGGGTAGGTAGTGTTTTAAGTTTGAATTCGAGACCCGAAGTGTCCTTTGATGGAAACCTTCTACCACCAAGGGAGGTTGTCTTGGTGGTGGGAGGTTTGCAACCTCAAGTCTTGGATTCAAAGCTTAAGACGCTACCTATCCTAGTGAAGCAGAAAGTCCAAAACTCTACCAGGATAAATGAGTGCAGGATTGGGCTGAGGTTCCAACACGTATTATAATTTGATTTGGAGTGTTGTATGTGTTAATATTTTCTGTGGAGTATATGACCAAAATAGTCCTGTTTCAGTAATAATTTGTTTGCCATGTATTAATTATTTGGAGAATGAAAAGGTTGTTGGGCATGCATGAATTTACAAAATGAATAACGAAACACGGGCTTCTGAAAAATGAGCCGAACAGCCCTTTAATTTCAGTTAAAGGAGGTCTTCATAGGGAAGCATTTTCCCCATATCCAGTTGACAATATTCCATAGGGAGAAAAGCAATTGATGACGAAAAGACACAGGCCATCATGATAGTATTAATTTCAAAAATGAAGATAGTTATTTATTTATTTTTTTATTTTAATTGAAATGAAGTTACCTTTCTTTTTAACAGGATTTTGTAGATATTGCTGGGTACCACCATTCATTTATGCCATTTTAAGGTGAGGTGTGCCAATGGTAACATGTAATGTGTGCATGAGCTTCCTCTGTGATGTCACCCCGTTGATATTCTTGAACCCTATGTTGCTGGTTGTTGTTTGGATGGTTTCTGTATTTATATTAATACTCTATGCTTTGAATCAAACTTTTGGTTTATAACCATCTTAATGGGACGAGTAGTATTATATTTTTGCAAGAAGTTTATGTTTGTCTGTCGTTGAGCTCTGCAATATATTACTTGCAGTTTTATTGCTATGTTCAACTACCTGCATTTGTAGTAAATTTTGTCAATAAGAAGTTCTAATTATATATCATCCTCGTGTAATGGTGAGAATTGAGATACCGTGTGGAAATGGAGTTTATCTCATCGTTGAGTCATAATCGAGAGACAAGTTCTGTTTTATGTGAAACTTGTTTGTTGTCACATATCTTAGATGCAATGCAATGAATCTTTCTAAGAAGTTTTCAATTCTGATGATTTGGTTCACTTAGAATTAACATATTTCTTCAGAAGAACAATAATTTGTTGATTAGTGGTTGGAATACAAAATCTGAGTTTATGACCACAATATGATGTTTCTCACTTAATACATGATAATAACAACCAATTATCCATTTACTTGCAATTCAGGCTGTCAATGTATTTTTTCTTCTCATCCCTTAGTGGAGCCGAGCCTTATGTTATGGCCCCTTGTTTTTTTCCACTCAAATTACTTCTTTTCATGTAATGCTGGTTAGATGTGAATTGTGATTTACATAGCTAGTTAACCTCTCATCTCTCCATGTTTCATGCCTTCCATTTCTAGGTTACTGGTTATTGTAGTGATTGAAAATTATGGACTTGTTGGTGAGTTCATGATGAGTTGTACGTTGGTTTGTCACTTTGTCTATGCAATTGATTTTCTTAGGGATTCATGCAATGTATGTCATTAGTGTTTTCATATTTTTCCACTCAAATTACTTGTTTTCATGTAATGCTGGTTAAATGTGATTTACATAGCTAGTTAACCTCTCATCTCTCCATATTTTATGCCTTTCGTTTCTAGGTTACTGGTTATTGCAGTGACTGAAAATTATGGACTTATTGGTGAGTTATTGATGAGTTGTGGCTTTGTCACTTTGTATCTGCAATTGATTTTCTTAGGGATTCATGCAATGAATTTCATTAGTGGCATGTTTACTAATTAAGAATCTAGGATAGAGAAAAGGAACTTAATTTCAAATTTTGAATTCAAGTGTTTACTAAACTTTTTTAAAATTTAATTACATGGACCCTACGTTAAAATCAAGAATCAAGTTCCAGTTGAAAAGGGAACTGGATTCGTTCTCTTATTGTCGAATCAAGTTTCCTTTCCTGATTGAATAATGAAATTCAAGTAATTTTATTAATATATCCTTAATTAATATTAAAAAATAAAACAAGTTATTCATATGCGATATGCATGACTATTTTTGTAATTAACTTTACTTTATTCTGTTCTTTAGTTTAGTAACCATTAAAATGGAAATTTAATTTGATTTCAAATTTTAATTTCTAAAAGTTAGTAAATAATTAAGTGAAGTCTTGTAATTTAATTCCAGTTCATCTTCATTCCCTTTTTATTGGAACTTACTTTCCTTTTTCTTTTCATTCCGGATAAGTAAACACCCCTAGGAAAATATTTACCTCAAATTAACCAATCAAAGAATGGTTCTCTCAAATGAAACCATCTCAATTGTTTCATTTTATCCACATTTCTGTCAAATCGGAGGCCATCATCAAATGCACATTTGATGCAGGAGATCATCTAGGCTAAGGGTGGACACCAAAACCATTAAACTGATCAATCCAATCAAACCAAATTGACTAAAATGGGTTGGTTTATGTACACAAAATAGAATAAACCCCATTGGTTTAGTTAAAAGTAGTCGTAATGGTTTTAATATATAATTTTAGTGCATATTGAAGTGATATACCTAAACAATTAAACCGATCAAACCAAATTGATTAAAATTGATTAGTTTATGTTCACAAAATAAAATAAACCCATTGGTTTACTTAAAAGTAGTTGTAATGGTTTTAATATTTTTATATTATAAACAAGAAAACTGGGGAATGCTCATCCCCATCTCCAATCCCAAAATTCTCCAAAATTTCTTTCCAAATGGGATGTGGAGTTGGTACATTAAAAACAGGTATTGGGGTATATCAACTAGCTCGTGAACATTTTCATAACTGAGATGTTACTTCGATAATTAACATTAAGCTAACATAAATAAAATGCTTGAAATAAAAATTTGAGAAAATCAATTATCAACCAAGACATGGAGACAGTTATGCGTTCCTTAACTTCCAGCATTGGCAGTGGCACCACAGCCATTGAAGATAGCAAACCGTAACGTAAAAGACACAATCTAACCCGAAAAATAAGTCACTGCATAAATCTGTCTTCAATAAATGACAGTCCCTAGTCTCCACTAGGGATGCAACGGGTTGGATTGGATCCAAATCAATTCATCTAAAATCTGATTTGTATCTCAAACGAGTCATTATATTCTGCCTTTAAATCCAAACCCGATTGGGATGGTTTGTCCCGAATCTGATCGATTTGATTCGATTTAGTTTTTAATAAATAACATAATTAATATTTAAAAATAAAAATATAAAATAATAATAATTTAAACTAACAATAATTCAATCTTTAACTCCAATATAACATCATATTTAAATAATTATTAATATAAAATTCGTAGACAGCATAAATTCTTTAAATATAAATACTGAAACTAATTAGTACATAAAAATACTTTATTACAAATATTAAAATGCTTATTACATAGATGACAAAGTTTCATTATATACATCAAAATATTACTATTATATAGTAAATTTCTCTCACAAATACCAAAATAATAGTCATAATATAATAGTGTAGATATCTATACGACAATAGATCAGTTCAGGCCTAGATCGACTTGCCTCAAACTCAAGCTAATCCGTTTTTTGTTGGGGTGCCCCAAATCTGACTTGTGTCGTCATTGCTTTCTATCCCAAACAGATCGATGCTCCGTCGGTTTGGGTGGAATCGAACATTTTTGTCTTCCCTAGTCTCCACTGCATAACCACACAAAATGGATTCAAAGGTCAACATCACATCAACCAGTAAGATAATACACGAAGGCAAAAGCTAACTACTCAAAAACAAAGAAAGACAATTTACACGGAGGATTTAATCATATTCGGACTTGCAGGTTATCGGGCATTCAACAACGCAATCAAGGATACAGTCCACGGATTATGTTATGTTTCACTGGGGTAATGCCAACAAAAGATAGATACTCACCGAAGTTATGTTAAGATGTTACTGCTCTTTGTGCAGGCAGGCATCAAATGAATCAAAGTGGTGCACTGGACATTGAAAGTAAAAAGGCATACCTTCATTCATACGTAATCCTCTTAATCAGAGCTTATTCAGGAGGTATTTTGAACAATAAGAATTCCATGATTCCGAAATAAGAAGTCTCACAGATTCTCTCTTGTGGCCAATCCTTAATGGTCTGTGCAAAGTAAAGCTGTGGACAAACACAAATCCATAAAAGGTTGAACCAAGGGTATCATTTATGACGACAAAACAGGATCACAGAACATAACATTAGTATCACCTGACTCACAACCTGGGGACTACTGGCAGACCCTCTGCCTTGACATAATGACAGTCAATATGATCTTCTACCACGAAGGCAAGTTTCTTAATAACAATAAAAAGTTCGAAATTTGGTGACACAAAATCTGACAACTTAATCCCAATTTTGTCAAAAACTAACTACAACCGACACTTGCCAATTATCTAACTTCATTACCAGCCAAGGCCAGACACTTTGGCAATAAAAAGGACTTTTCTGCATCAGGATCATTTTCATGCACTTCAACAACCACATAGTGATTAAAATAAAGAAAAGATGACCAGCAATTCCATTGAATTATTACAAGAGACTTAACATGCATCTGATAGTGGAAGAAGAAAAAGTCTTCCTATGCCAAGGAAACAAAAGAAGTCATGCACAATGAAGAAATCTCATTCAGGGGTGGAAAGCAGCCTATGTGTTTCCTCTTTCATGAAAGCTTCACTTTTTTTTTACTTGATGGCAATGCAACAAGCTCCTGCCTTGGACAAGATCATTGTCCATGAATCCCTCAGTTGTTTGAATTTATGACCCATTAATAGTGACAACAGTAATTACATTAAATTCGTCATATATGAGTTCTTTATTTGCATAAAAGCATATCCTATGAGATGAGTAAATACATGAATTTTATAAATCTAGATTTTTATTCCGTAGAAGAAGATCACCATCTGTGAAAAGCAATTGATTATTGGATAGGTTAAGGTTTGAAAGATTCATACAATTGAAGGCTGGAGACCCTGCTAGTAGAGGCAGGGCAGGCTTCTGCCCTATAGGCATGCAGGTCATCCGCCATTTGCAATTTCAGGACGAAAATTCATGGAAGAAGCAGAATCAACAGAAAACGGTTCATTTCGAGTGCTCTTGTTCTCAGCATTTTTATTTTTTTGGGCTAGCAACAAACCAAAAGGAAGGGAAAAAAAAAAAAAACGAAATTCAAAACGAAATATTAGGTCTACTCGGCATTAGCAAAATTCCAGTCTCTACGATAAAATTTTTGTCTTTGAAGTATCTGTATCATTACAACTCTTATTTACAAAGACTGATAACTTCTAACAATGAATATCATCATGCATATTCTGCACATCACATGGCAAGTGAATGGTCACAATACAATACATTATAATTAATAAAAAGAAATTTAAAACTGTATAAATAACTGTTACTGAAGCATAGATATCATCTATAAAAAGAATAGACTTGCTAATGCTAAACCATGTTAAAGACAGAACAATAATATCAACAACTGACTCTGAGTTGTTCGAAATTACTTACCCACCTCATATTAGTTTTTAGCTTAGCTTGTTTGATAACAAACTGATTTGGTTTGTTAGATTCCTGAAAAGAATTGATCCTTCAAATGAGGAAATTTACAAATTCTTGTTTTGGCAATAGAAAATAAAGAAACTCAATAACTTTCTATTTTTGAAAATTGAGGAATAAGGAAACTCGGTTTTGATAATGGAGAATTTTGAGGGTGCATATAAATCAGTTGATGCATGATTAGAAAAGGAAGTGCATTAATGGTAATTAATAAGGGGGAGCCTAGAGGTGCTTATATAAAGGTCTCTCCTCTCATTATTCCATTTATCCCAGAATTGAGAGAAAAAATAGTGGTGTAGATTTTTGAGTGAAAAGTGAGGTTCTTTTGAGTGTTAGAGAATTGTTATTCTCTTGAGTGTAATTGGGATGTGGGTTATGAGGTTTGAATATTTGTAAATACTTGTTATTTTCTCCTTATAGGGAAGATTTGCAACAACTCTATAAATGTGGCATACATTGGGTGAACCAAGTAAATTTTTTTCTTTTTTAAAAATCCGTTTTATTTCATTATTATTCTCGCATTATTTTATTGCTTTATTAATCTGATGTTTTGAAAAGTTTATTTCCTATAATTGGTAATAGAGCTTAGGTTGTGAATTCTGTATATTTTTTCCTAAAGTTACTATTCACATAAGTAGTGAATTCATGAATAGTAATATTTTGGGTTGTGGTCTATGAACTTAGTGGTAGAATAGGGAAATTCTATCTAACAAAATTGAATTTTAAGTAGGACCATTATAATCTCTCCAGTCTTTCCTAGGAATTTTTCTTACATTCTATCTAAAAGAGTTGGATTTTAAGTGGGATCATTATGACCCTTCCAATTTTTCTGGAAACTTTTTTAGCGGTTTAAAGCTTCGGGTGAAACTTTACAATATTTTGCAGAAATCCTGAGGAACTAGATTTGAGTGGAAGTGATAGCAGCAGAAGAAGGAAAGAATATCAAAATTGAGAAATTCAATAGTGAAAATTTTAGCTTTTGGAAGATGCATATTGAAGATTATCTATATCAAAAGGGCATGCATTTGCCTCTTTCGGGGAAAAAATCAGAAGATATGAAGATGTAGTTGGACTCTACTGATTAGACAGACGCTTGGTATTATCCGATTGACGTTATCTCACAATGTCACTTTCAATATAGCGAAGGAGAAGATCATGAAAGGTTTTATAGTAACTCTCTCTGACATGTATGAGAAGTCACCCACTTCAAATAAAGTGCACTTGATGAGGCAGTTGTTCAATTTGCAAATGATAGTCAGTAGCAGTCACATCAACTAATTTAGTACGATCACAACATAACTAAGTTATGTGGAAATTGATTTTGACAATGAAACTCAAGCGTTAATCCTCTATCCTTTTTACTGGAAGGCTGAAACGTGATGGTGATGACAGTGAGCAATTCTTTTAGGGGTAAGCAGATAATATTTAAAGATATTTGAGACCTAATTCTAAGCTAAGAGATACTAGGAGAGAATTAGGAGAAACATCAGATTCTGCCTATAACATTGAATCCAGAGGTAAATCTAATGATAGAAACTCAAATCAAAGCCGATGGAAATCGAAACGAAGTAAGTCTAAATCTAGAAAGAAAGAGTACAACTGTTGGAACTATGGCAAGAGTGGTCACTTGAAGAAAGATTGTAAAACACTAAAAAGAAAGAAAAAAAAAACAATGGTAGCGCAAAAGAATCCGTAAATGTGGCCGAAAATAATAGAGATGCTTTAATCCTGAGTGTCAATAGTCAAATTGAGTCGTAAATTTTGGATTCAGAGATATCATTTCACTGTACCTCACATCGAGAAATCATGAAGAATTATGTTGACGGTGAATTTAGGAAGGTTAATCTAGCTGATGATGAGACCTTGAAGATTATGGGAAAAGACGATATCCAAGTAAAACTGTCAAATCAAATTATGTGGAAATTGAAGGATGTGAGATTTATTCCTAGTCTGAAAAGAAACTTAATCTTGATAGATCAACTTGATCAAGAAAGTTATCATACAACCTTTGTAGATAATGAATAGAATATCATTTAAGAGAGCTATGGTCATAGCTCGTGGAAAGAAAAATAGTACTCTCTATATTACATCAAACATGGAGAATATCATAACAATTGTGAAATCAAATGACAAGTCAAAAATCTAGCACCAGAGACTCAGTCATATGAGCAAGAAAGGATTGAAGGTTCTATTAGGAAAGTAGACACGCAAAACAAATACGCAAAGCACAATCAAGCACACACACACCACAAAAACAGAAAATAAAAGAGACACAAGAGTTTTACGTGGTTCGAAAAATTCTCTAAATCCACGGAGTGTACAAGCACTTCTTCTATTATCAAATTGATGATTACAAACTCAAGCCTCTATCTCTCTCACTCTCAATCACGAATCTCGCTTACAAATCTTCTCTCACCTTCCTAAACATGTCAATCTAAGCCTAAAACCCTTAGAGACCCCTTTGTACATCATAGAACTCACCTATGAGACATTTTACATGTGTATTTATAGTGTAGGAACAATCCATTGTCGGTTTGGGCTCAAAAACTGAAAAAGAAATGGATTCGGAAAATCCATGTAAAATTGACCACTGAATCTTGTTGGGGTGCGTGAGAGCGCATGCAACTTTAATTCAATGCGATTTTTAAGGCATTGAATTCGTCTTGAAATAAGCTTTTCAATGATATATAATTTGAGCAAAACGGACTTCGTTTGACCTACTTACGTGTCAAACAAGTTTTGACTCTATTTGAAATCCAAAATCTTTCAAACTTCCAATTCCAAATTCTTTCTAATTCAAGAGTCCTTCAGGCTTCACAATTCCAACAATCTCCCACTTGAAGATTGAAACACATGCAATCATCAACTCTTCTGACTAGTGAAAACGATACACTCAATGTCCTCTTCTTTAACCTTGAAGACCAACTGAAGCTGAACACAGCTCCAGTTTCTCGATAATCACTGGCTTTGTCAACATGTCAACAGGATTCTTACTCCCAAGAATCTTTATAAGTGTCAACACATCTTCATCCAACAAAGTACTAATGAAGTGATATCTCAGACCTATATACTTAGTCCTCAAATGAAATGTTGAATTCTTAACTAAGTGTATCGCATTTTGGCTATCACTGTGCAACACATTCAACACTTGTTTAAACCCCAATTCTGCTAACAGACCTTGTAACCAAATCAGTTCTTTGCTTGCCTCTGTAACAACTACATACTCTGCCTCAGTCGTAGACAAAGTCACAATCTTTTGTAACTGAGAGACCTAACTAATGGCTATCGCTCTCAAAGTAAAAATGTATCCTGTAGTGCTTCTTCTATGATCCACCTCTCCAGCAAAGTCAGCATCAACATATCCTTGTAGCTTCAAATCATCTCTGTTGAAGCATAAACATTTTTCTATTGTACCTTGTAGATATATCAAAATCCATTTAACTGCCTCCCAATACTGCCTGCCTGGATTAGACATAAATCTACTGATTGCTCCCACTGCATGAGCAATATCTGGCCTTGTGCAAACCATAGCATACATTAAGCTTCCAATTGCAAACACATATGGAACTTTATCCATGTATGCCTTTTTTTTATCTGTCTTTGGACACTGATCATTGGAAAGTCTAAAGTGACTGACTATGGGAATTTTAACTGGTTTAGCATCATTCATGCTAAAACGCTGAAGAACCTTACGAATGTACTCTGCCTGAGACAATTGCAATGTACCTCTCTTCTTATCTCTCTTTATTCTCATTCCAAGAATCTGCTTTGCTGCCCCTAAATCCTTCATCTCAAACTCACTCAACAGTTGTTTCTTCAACTTTTTTATTTCTTCCAAATCTGCTCCAGCTACTAACATATCATCAACATAAAGTAATAAAATAATGTAACTGGTACCAACCTTTTTGAAGTAACAACAATGGTCAACATTACATCTCAAGTATCCTTTCTTTTGCATAAAACCATCAAATTTCTTGTACCATTGACGAGGAGCTTGCTTGAGGCCATACAAACTTTTAGTTAACCTACGTACCAAATTTTATTTTCCTTTTTCCACAAAACCTTCTGGTTGCCTCATGTATATCTTCTCTTTGAGATCACCATACAAAAAGGCGGTCTTTACATCTAATCACTCTAGATGTAAATCTTCTGCTGCCATAATGCTCAAAATTGACCGAATTGTACTCAACTTCACAATAAGGGAAAATATTTCTGTATAGTCAATACCTTCTTTTTGTTGAAAACCCTTGACCACCAATCTAGTCTTGTATCTCTTGGAGCCATCATGTTCTTCCTTAATTCTGAAGACCCATTTATTCTGGAGTGTCTTCTTACCCTCTGGTAACTCTGTCAACTCCCATGTATGGTTCGAATTCAGAGACTTCATCTCATCCTTCATCACTAGCTCCCACTTGCTAGAATCATCTACCTAACATGCCTCAGCATAGCATTCAAGCTCCCTACCATCAGTCAATAGTAGATAGTTCAGGTCATACTTCTTGTTTGGTATTTGACATTGCTTGGACCTTCGTAATACATTTGCTGAATCTTCTGATTCATTAGAGTATAAATCTGCAACTCCCTTTTCAGGTGGTTTTGAGTCTACACCTCCAAACATCGAACTTAAAGTAGTGACTGGTTCTTTTTCTATAATCTCATTGGTTTTTGATTCCGTACTTAACTTAAAATTCTTACAAACAAGCACATCATCATGATTAAAATAATTAGGTTCAGATATCCCTCTACTAGAAGACTTTATAGATTTCCTATCTTTATACATAACTTTCTCATTGAAGATGACATCTCTGCTCGTAATCATCTTTCTACCATTTTCATCCCAAAACTTATACCCAAATTCATCATCCACATAGCCAATAAAAATACATTTAACAGATTTTGGGTCAAGTTTGTTTCTAGCATTATCACTAACATGGACGTATGCAACACAACCAAAAACTCTAGTATGAGAAAGTTTTACCTCTTGACCACTCCAAATTTCTTTGGATAGTTTGAAATCTAAGGGTGTTGATGAACCACGATTGATCAAATAAGCTGTTGTATTGATTGCTTCTGCCCAGAACTGCTTTGGCAAACCAGCGTGTAGCCTCATGCTTTTAGCTCTCTCAGTCAATGTTCGATTCATACGTTCTGTAACACCATTCTGCTGTGGAGTACCAGGCACAGTCCTCTCGAGACGAATCCCACTCTTGAAGCAGAACTTTTTGAACTCGGAATCTTCATACTCACCACGATTATCTAATTGCAACTTCTTGATCTTCAAACCAGTTTCATTCTCAACCATTACCTTCCACTTCTTGAAGGCATCAAATACTTCAGATTTCTACCTCAAAAAATAAACTCAAACCTTCCTTGAGTGATCATCTATGAAAGTGGCAAAATAGTATTTTCCACCAATTGAGGAAACCGGTGCAGGTCCCCAAACATCTGTGTGAACTAACTCCAATTTCATTGCCTTCGGAGTTCTCCCGGTTTTCTTAAAGCTCACCCTTTTCTGCTTTCCAAAAACACAACTTTCACACATATCTAGGTCAATCGATTTCAAATCTGACAACTTGCCATTCGAATGCATGACTCGCAATCCCTTGACACTCATATGCCTAAGCCTTTGATGTCATAGGTTGGAATCATCTTTACTTTCAGCTGCAGTAAATAAACCACGTCCATCTATGGTTGTGTAAAGAGTTCCATTCTTCTTTCCTCTAGAGATAATCATAGCTCCCTTCGAAATCTTCCAGACATCCCCTAAAAAAGTTGTCACATAACCATCTGTAACCAACTGTCCAATTGAAATAAGATTTTTCTTTAAATTAAATACGTGCCTTACATTATCTAGTTTCCAAATAGATCCATTCAAATTGATCTTCACTTTTCCTTTACCCATAATGTCACAAGCTTTGTCATTACCAAGATAAACCTTTCCCAGATTGCTTGCTACATATTCTTCAAATAATTCCTTCCTAGAGGTAGCATGAAATGATGCTCTTGAGTCCAATATCCATGACTTAGTATTATCCTCCAAAGAGCAAATTAAAGCATCATCTGAACCTTCTGAAACATAATTCGCACTAGTTTGACCATCGCTTTCTTTCTTTAAAGCTTTACATTCTGACCGGTAATGCCCCGTCTTATGGCAATTCCAACACTCAATGTCTTTCTTACCACTTTACGAATTATTCTGACGATTTCTAGATTTAGACTTACCATGCTTCGACTTGGATCTACCACGTTGCCCACCTCTAGTGTTGCTTCTTCCTCTACTCTCCACATTTAAGGTTGAATTTGAATTAAAGAACCTATCTTCACGTCTACGAATCTCTTTAGTCATGATCATATCCATAACTTCTGAAAACTTCAATTTTTCTTTTCCAAACGCACTGCTGATTGACTGGACTGTACCCTTCCAGCTTTCAGTTAACTGACCAAGAATAAGCAAGGCTTGTACTTCATCATCAAACTCGATCTTTATAGACATTAGCCGATTCGTAATCTCATTAAAAGCATTCAGGTGCTCCTTGAAGTTTCTATTTTCAGACATTTGAAGAGAAAAGAGTTTCTTTATTAGATGTACCTTATTTGCCGCAGAAGGTTGTTCATAGAGATTTGATAAGGCTTTCATGAGAGACGCCGTCGTGTCTTGATTTTTCACATAAAAGGCTATTGATCTTGATAGACTCAATCGAATCACGGCTAGAGCTTTGCGATCTAACACTCTCCAATCTTCATCTTTCACGTCTGCTGGCTTTTCTTTGAGTGGCAAGTACAAGTCTTTCTGGTACAGGTAATCCTCCATCTACATCTTCCAGAAACTGAAATTCGACCCATCGAACTTCTCAACCTTGTAATGGTCCTTCTCTGATCCTATGATCTTTTGCCCAAACTGACAAAACCAACCACTAACGAACCAGGCTCTGATACCAGTTGTTAGGAAAGTAGACACGCAAAGCACAATTAAGCACACACACACCATAAAAATAGAAAATAAAAGAGACACAAGAGTTTTACGTTGTTCAGGAAATTTCCTACGTCCACGGAGTGCACCAGCACTTCTTCACTATCAAATTGATGATTACAAACTCAAGCTTCTGTCTCTCTCACTCTCAATCACGAATCTCGCTTACAAATCTTCTCTCACTTTCCCAAACATGTCAATCTAAGCCTAAAACCCTTAGAGACCCCTTTGTATATCATAGAACTCACCTATAAGACGTTTTACATGTGTATTTATAGTGTAGGAACAATCCATTGTTGGTTTGGGCTCAAAAAACTGAAAAGGAAACGGATTCGAAAAATCCTTGTAAAACTGACCATCGAATCTCGTTGGGGCGTGTGAGAGCGCGTGTAACCTTCATTCGCTGCGATTTTTAAGGCATTGGATTCGTATCGAAATAAGCTTTTAAACAATATATTATTTGAGCAAAACGGACTTCGTTTGACCTACTTACGTGTCAAACAAGTTTTGACTCTATTTGGAATCCAAAATCTTTCAGGAATCCAAAATCTTTCAAACTTCAAATTATGAATTCTTTCTAATTCAAGATTCCTTCAGGTTTCACAATTCCAATAGGTTCTTGTTTCGAATGAAAAGTTATCAGATCTAAAGGTTGTAAACGTTGATTTGTATGAGGACTTTATTTTTGGTAAACAGAAAAATGTTAGTTTCTCAAAGATCGATAAGCCACTTAAAACAAAGCAATTAGAATTGGTTCACAAATATGTATGAGGACCATTATCGATTCCATTCATTGGAGGTTTATTGTACTATGTTAACTTCATTGTTTTTTAAAAAATAGAAAGTCATGGTAGAGAACAAGACGAGCTTGAAAAGTAAAGTAGTTGAGGTCTGACAATAGAGGAGAGTATAAGGATGAGAAACTAAAGAAGTTCATGCTGCCAATTGAATTAAGCTGGAAAAGAATACTCATAAGACACAAAATGGTGTAGCGGAGTGTATGAACAGAACTCTGAATGAATGTGTCAAAAGTATGAGAATACATGTAGACTTACCCAAGATGTTTTGGGCTGAAACCATCAACACAGCGGCCTTTCTTATCAACCACAGGCCTTGTATGCCTCTTGAAGAGAAGTTACCTGAGGAGGTATGAATTGATAAAGAGGTAAACTTTTCATATTTAAGAGTATTCGGTTGTGTTTCTTATATTCATATTGACTTAGCAAGCTCGACCGGAAGTCTAAGAAATTAGCTTTCGTTGGTTATGACATTAATGAGTTTGACTACTATTTTGGGATTTTAAAAGTAAAAAAATCATTAGAAGCAGGGTTATCATTTTCAATGAGAAAGCAATGTATAAAATATCTAAAAAATCTACTAGCTCAAAAGCTGAAGATGAAAAGAAGAAGTTTGTTGAGTTTGAAGAGAACTTTGAGAAGGAAGTGTAATCAAGGGACCGGTAAAGTTTTGAAAATGAAGTCTCTTAAGGAGAACCACACACTCCTGTAGTAGAAGTAAGACATTCCTCTAGAACTCCTAAACCGATACAACGCTATTCACCTTCTTTACATTATTTACCATTGACTGATAATGGAAAACCAGAGTGTTATGATGAAGCAATTCAAGTTGAAGATTGGGTCAAGTGAAAGTCCATCATGAAAGATGAGATGGACTCATTAATGTCAAATTAGACATGAGACCTGATTGAACTACCCAGAAGGGAAGAAAACTGACAGGACCCTAACCCAGACTCTCTTTAATCTCTTATCTGGAGGGTCCCGTCGGGCACTCCTACGGACTTCCCTTAATCCGACTTGTCGGAATAGAGAGATCCATGGAGCAAACCCTTTAATCTTACCCGATTTCCTTAACTTAATTCAATTGTATCCTTTACTTTTGTAAATAATTTGGGTGGATAAAATTTTTTCGTAATTTCATTTTAAAACGAATTTGTAAAATTTTCGGCAGCATAACAGCTACTTTTTTTAGGTTCCCAAAATTTTACCTGCAATAAAATACACTTCGACTATATTTCAATTTCCACCCAACTTCTTTTATTTCCAAACATGCATTTCCACAACATACTTTTCCACAATCATATATTTTCATAACATTCCAATATTGATCATGTCTATCGATATATATATATATATATATATATATGTTATATGGAATTTAAAACTCATACATGATGCACAAAATATATGACACAACTCCATATTTGCCAAAATATATCAATTTATTATACATTTCCCAAGTGTCAAATTCCACAAAGTAGACATGTGCATTAAGGTGATGAAATCTTCAAATTTCTCACCTAGAATTTCAATAACGGTTCCTCGCTATGCAAAAGCACCTACACAAGTAAGTCGTGGTATATAAACGCTACATAAAAATTTAAAATGTTAGTTCGAATTCAATAAATATACTAATCATATAATTACATAACAATTAATAAACTTCTTAGACCTTAAAAATTTTAGTTTTGAAAACCTTTATTTCTAATTTTACCATGTGTACCCCTAAAGTCTTCTAACTATCATGTGACGGTTTTCAACTAACACCAACCGTGATACTACTAAACTATCTTGATCACTACTTGTGGAATTCACTACATCGTAATGTAGGGTATAATTTTGATAACTTTAAGCAACTATAATGCAGAATTTTCTACATCGCAATTATAGTGCTAACAACTTGAAACTTTTTGCAACTACATATGAAATTTCCTACATCGCATATTGTAGTGCAACTGCTCGACAACCCTTGCAATTATGAGCGGAATTTTCTACATCGCAGCATATTGCAAGAAGCTACAATTCTAGGTAGCTACGAGCGAAATTTTTTACATCACAACATAGCGCCAATACTTTAAATCTAGACAACTACACGTGGAATTCTCCACATCGCAACGTAGTGCTAGATACTCTGAACTCTGAGGGGTTACACGTGGCTTTTAAAACATTTTTTTATTCTAAATGCAATAAGTACAAAATCGCTTAACTTAAAGTGTTTTTAATTTAACTTATGTCAAACATTATAAGAACAATTTCTACTTTTAAATTCTCATTTCTTGATCCCATGAAAGATCTTTTACTCGAATTGAACTCACATTTTAAAAATTCATTTTATAAAACTTGAAATCAACAACAAGTTATAATTTAAATGAAAATTTAGACAATGTAAGCGATGTAACACTTATCTCTGTTTCCAAGTTTGCTAGAGAACTTTACTGAAGTTCCTTTGCTTCGTTAGCTTGTGCATCATCTGGATCACATGTCCTTATTTAAAATACGCTACAATGTGTTACATAAACTACACACATTTATTTTAACTTTAAAAACTCTTTACAATTTACTTTTGACTATAACTTTCTCTATTAGATTCTAACTTAACTGAGACTTCCTAATTTCAGTTTCTTTGCAAAAGTTTTAGTTATATATCCCTAGGAACATCCTCACGCAATCCGTATAATTTTCAGAGGCCTGAAACGAAAAGTCAAATTTTTCGGACCCTTTAAAACAGAATACTGCACACAACCCATTCTATGGGCCGTTTCACTTCCGTTTTTACTCTAATCATCTTCCTAACTCACACTTAGGTCACCCGTAAAACGGTTTCGAAAAATTCTAAGTATATGGGGTTGAAACTTAGGAAAAATGCCTATTTTTCGACACTTTTTTATGTATATTTTCGCATCGAACAAGCGACGATATCATTTCTTTTGTATCTAAGGTTTTTTTACTTAATTATGATCAAATATATTTATTTCATGCATCAAAGAATGCATTTACATTGACATTTCATTTTACGACTCTCTAAATGCACTATTTTGACCATAACTTGCTTAATTTTTATCGGAATCGTTCCCCTCCAAATTCTATGGTTTGTTATGACTTCTAGACATGTTTTGAGGTCTAAAACAACCCCGAATAAGCTCGAAAAGTGCAGATCATCATAGCCCCTTCATTGAGCTCAAGATTCTCAACTTTACTCATAACTACACCTTTGACAATTCTATCACTTCTATGAGTTTTTTCTAACTTTTATTATGTATGAATCTAAGCTTATTTGGATCAAAACACAATGATATCACATATTCCACATATGCCATGACACCCACACATTCTCATCCAACACTTCATTTCACTTTATTCTCACCAATTTCACTAAGTTACTCTCTTAAACAATTCAACAAACAACTTATATGCAACTTGTTTAATATTTCACTTCCTTAAATCATCATTTCAGATTTTCCATTTACAAACCCTAGTCTAACATCCATATACTACAACATGTCATCTAAGTTTCAATATCACATGGTGTTCTACACTTGTTTTAAGTGTAAAACACCTATCACAACGCACCACAAACATCACAACCATACCAGCCCAACTATCATCAAAATTAAAGAAAAGTATTGAGATCTCACCTTATTCTTGCTTAGAGTTGAGGGTTTAGCTTGAAAACACCTTATGATGATGAGTTGAGGCTTGGAAAAATGGGTTGGAAGCTATCTTCTTCTTCTTGGTTCTTTATCGTGCAACGCTCTCTCTCTCCCTCTCAACTCTCACGACATTCTTCTTCTTTCTTTCTTCAATTTTTCTTCTAAGTGTCCTATATATATATATATCTATATAAGTAACTTTTCCTAAAATGACCATCATGTCCCTTTGACTTACTTTGACCATCACTAATATCTTAATAGTAATTGACTAATAATTATGGATAATAACTCCTATAATTCTTATTTTTGAACTTGACCATATTGTTATTTATAAATTATCTCATATTTAAAAAATACGATATTGCCCTTATTCAACTTTATCCTTCTTAAACCAAATCGTATGCTTTTATAATTGTTATTAACTTTTCGATGTCCCTGATGAATTTAAAGTTGTTGAAATTTATCATTTTAAATTTCATAATGTAGCGTCTAACACTAAGGAGTTTAGAATCGAGATTAAGGGTTTACAAAAACTTTACACAACAAATGGGTTTTCAGGATTAAAGAAGAGCATGATGGAAGCAAGCATTATAAAACTAGGCTGGTAGTCAAAGGTTTTCAACAGAAGACGGGCATAGACTATACTAAGATTTTCTCTTTGGTAGTGAAATTGACAACGATTAGGTTGGTACTAAAGATGGTAGTTGCAAAGAATTCAGATCTTAAACAATTAGATGTAAAGCTAGTATTCCTTTATGACGATTTAGAGGAAGAGATTTATATGAAACTACCAGAAGGCTTTATGGTAGCAGGCAAAGAAGCATGGTGTGAAAGCTGAAAAAGAGTCTGTATGGTTTGAAACAGGCTCTAAGACAATGATACAAAAAGTTCGATAGCTTTATGGGTAGCAATAGTTTCATAAAATGTCAAACGGTTCATTGTTGTTATATTAAGTGATTTGACAATAACTTTATCATCTTATTTTTATATGTAGATGATATGCTCATTCTAGGTTTTGATATGCAAGAGATAAGTAATTTAAAGCAAGAATTATCAAAGCAATTTGCAATAAAAGATTTTGGCTCTACAAAGCAGATTCTTGGAATGAGGATTACAAGAGATAGAAAAGCAAGAACCTTGATGTTGTCATAGGCATAATATGTCAACAAAGTACTCTCTAGATTCAATATGTACAATGCTAAACCAGTGAGTACTCTTTTAGGTGCCCATTTCAAATTTTCTAAGAATAATTTTTGAAGACTAAGGGTGACAAAATGGGTTGGCGTGTCAGGTCGAGCTGAATTCTATTCAATTCATTTATGGATTCGACCAATTTGACATGAATTCGTTTGAGAAATGGGTTGGTATTTTTGGATTTAACATGAATTCATTTATAAACGAATAATACGACATGACACGATTAATTCGTTTATTACTTGAATAGGATCCAAATTCGTTAACCTATTTAATTCGTTTAACCATTTAACTCATTTAATTCGTTTAATATTGAATTCGTTTATCCATTCGTTTAACCAAACATAACCACAACACAATAGATACAACCCAGTATATAACAATTCTAGATCAATCAATCACACCTAATAAAATGATGATATGGTTTTTGGTAATGCAACAATTTGTTCTAGTTTCATTTTATCAAAAAATAAAATGAAAACAAGAATCAAAATACAAAGCAAAACCATTTTAGGAGATGAAGGTAGTGGATCTGATGGTGGAGATGGTGGATTTAGTGGTGGGGATGGTGTATATGGTGGTGGAGTAGTGGAGAAGGGCTTGCAACTATGAGAGAGGAAAGGCTGCGACCGTGAAAGAGGAGGCGTGGTAATCGTAAGAGAGTAGGGCTGGTGATCAAGAGGGATGAGGAGCAGTGCCGACGATCGTGAAGGAGAGGTCGAAAAGGGGCAGTGACTGTAAAGGGTGGTGATCGTGAGATAAAAAGGGAAAAGGGGCTGTGCCGGCAACCGTGAGGTAAGGCTAAGATGAGGTAGTGACCGTGAAGAGCGACGACAGTGAGATAAAAGGGGAAAAGGGACGGTGCCAATGATCGTGAGGGAAAGGCTGAGAGAGGGTAGTGATGGTAAGATAGTGAGGGAGAGTGTATGGTGATTGGTGTGGGTGGCTGTAGAGTGCAGAAAAATAAAAATGAGTGTAGGGTTTGATGTGTGTGTATATATATGTGCATAATTACACGTTAACCCCTATAATATGTTAATATTACAATTTTACCCTATTTAATCGTGTCAACCCACGATTCGTTTAAGCAAACCTCATTTTATTCGTTTAAAGAACGGTTTAAGTGAGTTAATACAATTACGATATAAATTCATTTAACTCAAACTTATACCCATTTATTTTTTTACGAATTCGTGTCAACCCATTATGTCGTGACCTATATTGCCACACTTACCGAAGACTGAGGAAGAACGTGATTATATGAAGAAGGTTTCTTACACCTCAGCCGTTGAAGTTTGATATATAACGTGATTTGTACTAAACCAGATATTATACAAGTGGTAAGAGTGGTAAGCAGATACATGAACAATCCTAACAAGATGCACTAGAAGGTAGTTAAATGGATCCTCAAATATTTACAAAGTACAACAACAATGGCACTCTGTTTTAAAAGTGGAGATATGAAACTAGAAGGTTTTGTTGATGTTGACCTAGTCGGAGATATCGACAATAGAAATAGCACTACGAGGTATATATACACTCATGGAGGAACTACGATGAGTTAGGCTTTTCAACTGCAAAAAGTTTCACCACTGAGGCAAAATATATTGCAATTACAAAAGCTAGTAAAGAGATGATTTGGCTTCAAGGTTTCTTAGAAGAATTGAGAAAGAAACAAAAGGATTATGTTCTTTATTCTAATAATCAGAGTGCAATCCACTTAATAAAAAATCCATCTTTCCATGCTAAAACAAAGCACATTTAGATGAAGTATTATTTCATTCAATCTCTTTTGGAGGATAAAACTCTAAGCTTAAGAAGATTCATGGAAATGAAAACCCTACAGATATGCTAACAAAGAAGGTGATGATAGACAAACTAAAGCTATGTTTAGCTTTAGTTGGCTTGCAAGTGTAGAAAAAGAGAGATAAGTTATTGAATTGATTTTGTGAAGAGATGATTGAAGTAAGTTTTCAAGTGGGAGATTGTTAGATTTCTAAAAGGAATTGATACCTAAAATGAGGAAATTTACTAATTTCTCTTTTGACAATAGAGAATAAGGAAACTCAATAATTTTCTGTTTTTGGAAATTAAGGAATAAGGAAACTCAGTTTTGGTAGTGGAGAATTTTTAGGGTGCATATAAAGCAGTTGATGCATGATTAAAAAAGGAAGTGCATTAATGGTAATTAATGAGGGGGAGCCTAGAGGTGCCTAATATAAAGGTCTTTTTTCATTCATTCTAGAATTGAGAGAAAATATAGTGGTGTAGCGCTTTGAGTGAAAAGTGAGGTTTCCTTGAGTATTAGAGAATTGTTATTCTATTGAGTGTAATTAGGATGTGGGATGTGAGGCTTGAGTGTTTGTAAACATTTGTTATTTTCTTCTCATAGTGAAGATCTACAACAACTCCATGAATGTAGCCTATTTTAGATGGACCATGTAAATTTTGTGTTTTTTTATTTTTTATTTTTTTGTCTGTTTTATTTCGTCATTATTCTCACATTATTTTATAGTTTCATTAATTTAGTGTTTTGGAAGATTTGTTTCCTGACACGGTTCTGGCTTTACTTCCAGCACGGTTCGGAGAGCAATTTTAGTCTGCGTTGGTGAATGGAAGCCCCCCAAGAAAGAAGCGGCTCTTCCCACGGCGGAGTCACCATTGACTCTATTTATTATTATGGTAAATCAGTGTATCAAGATGTCAATCTGAGATCTTATTTCGGTTCAATACGTCCACCTACGAGACTCACCTTTGGCTTTCGTCTCGGTAGATGATGATGATCAGTTACTGGCTTAATATTCCCCCTCAAACTTGACAGATAAAGATCAGCGAGTTTGAACTTTGTCTTTGAAAACTGAGCATCATCATCAAGTTGAACATTCTTGGATAACTGAGCATTAGCACCACCAGCAGTATAAGTAAAATCATTAGAATTCCACCTCAAACGAGACTGAACTGTATCAGTGACAAGTTTGCTGCGCAAAAGCTGAAAACGGGAAATTGGCAATGTCTTGGTAAAAATATCAGCAGTCTGTGCTGCAGTGGGAACATACCTGACATCAAGGGTACCGGTTGAGACCATATCTCTCAGAAAATGAACATCAATTTCAATGTGTTTTGTTTTGGAATGGAAGACAGAATTGTGAGCGAGGAAGTTTGCACTTATGTTGTCACACCATAAAACTGAAATTGATGGCGAAGTAATATTGAGTTCTTTAAGAAGAGATTGAAACCACAAGATATCTGTTGCAGTTGAAGCAAGTGACTTGTATTCAGCTTCAGTAGATGATCTTGCTACCACCGTTTGTTGATTGTGATACCTGGTAAATTCTCCAGAAAATCCAGTATATATACTGGAGGAAACTTAATAGACGCGGAAACCCTGAACAATTTCACAAACACAAGTAGAAGTATCATAAATGAGAGTTTCTCAACTAATAAAAAAATGCAACATTAAAACACCTATCAGACACCCTAAGATAATATGTGATATTCAAAACTGTGATTACAATAAAATTATATTGACAAATTTTTCTAAACAGAAAAGTTAAATGAAAAAATAAATCATGGAAATAAGAAACCAAAAAATCATGTGTCCCACCTCATGAGATTTTCAACTAAAGAAAGTTCAACCTGACAAACCTTATATATTTGTCTTACTAGTCGGAAATTTTCCACTATTGTGGTTGGTAAGATGGCTATTTTTGTGCTTATTATTGATTTCTTCATCACTTTTGAAGAAAACTTACAATATACGATAGAAAAAAAATTTCTATTTCATATCGTAAGTTTAACGAAAACATTGTTTTTTATTATCTTCCAACCTCTACACTTAATTTGATGAAAACTTTTTCTACCTCATATCATTATTTTGATAAAAACTGGTTATCCTTTTCTAAAATATAGACAATTTATCTCCCTCATGTGTTCCTTTTTCTACTAAACAGATTATAAACTAAGATAATTTTTCTTATATTCAGCAAAAAGTGGTTATGTTAGTCATTGCTATGGATGTAAGTGTTTTGAATTTTTCTTTTTTTTTTCTCTTATTTTCTTTTGACTTCTCATGCTAATTGCCTAACATATAAGAGCTAAATTTGGCTTCAAGTTTTTTGCCAATTGCAAAAAAAAAATAATAATAATACAACAAAGTTTAAATGAAAGGTATAATACAAAGAAATGTAACTCACCATCCCAAACACTATTTGAAAGGGTAGTCCGATGGTATTCATATTCTTTGTACGACTATTTGGACTACAATAAATACTTAGAACTCTTCTAATATGAAAAATATTATTTTCTGAATTTTACTGTATTATATATTTATAAATAAATTTTATTGAAATTATTTTTTAAATTATTTAGGAATTTTTGACAATAAATTAGGAATAAATTTTTAAGAAAGAGAACCAGCAATAATTAAATGTTATGTGTCTGGCTTTGGAAGTAGGAGCAGTGAGTTAGCAGCAGAGCAGCATATTTGTTTGTTCACATAGAGGAGGAGTAAGATTTAAAGGCCCAGTTGGGTTGGCCACATCGAGCCTAAAATTTTAAGGCCCAACTGAGCTTGAGGGCTACGTATGGGCCAAGTTCAAAAATTGTTAGAGTAATGATATTTCTACCCCTCTAAAATCGTATGTATACCCCTTAATTTATATATTTTTAATATTTCGATATTATCCTTAAATTAAATTATTAATACTTTAATTAAAACTTGGTATTATTATTATTATAATTAAATTTGAATACTGCAACTTCAAATTCCAATAATAAACTTGATTTATTTTGAAAAATGATAGTCAAATATGAGAGCCTTTTGTTATATTTTTAAAGATTTTATAAATGATGAAAATAAAAGTCTAAATTTGAATGGTTTTATGTTTTTTTTTTTTTGGTTAAAGCTCGGCTTGAGTGAAAATGGATTTTTTAGTTTGTTTGATTTTTTTTTTTTTTTTTTAAGGTAAGTTTTGTTTGAAAATTTTACATATAGGGTTTTTATGAGATACAAAACTTTTGAGTAAAAATGTGAGAGAACATAAGATGAAAAAATCACAAACATGAAACAAAGCATCAAAACAAGTTAAAAAAAATTGGCTTTTTTAATGTTTTAATTTGATTAATTTAATTATCTTTATAATTATTTATCTATAATATTTAAAAGGTAAATAAATAAATGAATACAATTGGTAATACAAAGAGTGTACTCATAGAATATGAAGTTTTAAAAATTTTAATGAGGTGTAAATAGAAAAATGGGTGTGTAAACAGTTTTTGAGGGATGCAGATATCGTTACTCAAATTTGTATGAAGCCTGACTCTATCTGTTAGCCCTATCCAGAGCAGGTTTGAGTAGCCTAGTATGCTTTAGTGTATTTCTATGTAAAACTTTTCGACACTAAAGCCTGACTCTATCTTCAAGCTCGCTCCTTCCAGTTTGTGTGTCTTGAAAATCAAACTTATTAAGGGTTTGGATGTCGACTTAATCAAATCTTGATAAACACCTGTGCCTGTCAGTACAACCAATCTTGATTTCAAATTTTTACAAGGTAATTGCACTTAAAAAATATTAGAAGACAACAAAATTCGAGAGAAGATACTGGTCCTCGAGCCGTGTCATTTGAATGATCTGCTAGATGCATAACTTAAATCCAGCATATCTAGTTAAGATGTGGGTGCAAGGTGGGGAAGCCAAAAGAGTTTGACAAGGCAGTAGCTATTGGCATATCTCGTTTCAAGTGATTAAATGCATGAACGTGGCATTGAATATAGGATCCAGGTTGGTGAGATTAAGTGTTAATGAATTTGTAGAGAAGGCCACAAAAATTAATGACCATAAAAATGTGTGCAACTCCTACTTACCGCTGTTCTAGTGCACTTTCGCACACGCTGTGTCACACCAACCTTATTGTAAATTTGCTCTAATTTGATAATCCGAGAGGCAATAATAATACGTATATTACTCGTATTTATTGGTAAGACGGGAAATACTGCTTCTACAGCACCAGCAAGGAGATGACCAATGACACCCGAAATGTAAATGTAATTGCAAAAGTAAACACCATCTAACTTCAAATATAGATATATAAATATGGGGAAGGATTGGGGGACATAAGTTTTAACACAATTTGTTGATCATTGGATTATAAAGATTCAATGGTTTAGATCTACTTACACATTTATACACAACTTAATTAATATTTACACTCTACATAAATGTGTTTTCTCATCTCTCTCTTCACCATTAATTACATCATGCTTCTTCTCTCCTATTAATATTAAATTAATATGTCATCAATTAATATTCTTCTCACCCAATCAATGATTTTGCATATTTTCTTTTATTGATTTTTAAATCATATATGTTTTTTTGAAATACATTTTTAAATTATATTATTTTTATATTTTTTATTAGATATCATGCTTGTACCCAAAATAAGTTTTTTTGTAATTGATTTTTGATTTTGAATTATTGTAATCAGTATGTTTGTTTAAACATATGCAATATAGATTTTGTTTGAAAGTTTATATTGAGAGCTTAAAATCCATATATTATTTGCATAATTTGATTAATTAAATGGAGAGAAAAGATTAAATGAAAATTTGATTTACAACCTTTTTATTTTGTGTGATAGATGATAAAGATAGAAAAGAGATATATTAAAAAAAATTGTTTTTTTTTTTCTTTCTTTCTTTATGCGTTTATGAACAATGGAGAGGAGAAAAAATAATAATTTTTTTTGGATACTTTATGGACTATGTGGAAAAGAAATTATATATATATGTGGGTTTTTTTTTAGATACTATTAAATGTATATATATTTGAAAATAACATAATTAAAAATAAATAAATAAATAAAGATACAAAGAATTCCAATATTAGTTGAAGAAGTTCTAAATATATATATATAAATAATATTAATTAGAGAGATGAAAAAAATAATATAATAATGAAGAGAGATGAGAGGTATATATTAATATAGAGTTATAAAATCAAGTCATAATTAATAAGAGAGAGAAGAGGTAAGACATGATGTAATTAATTGTGAAGAGAGAGATGAGAAAACACATTTATATAAAGTGTGAAATTAAGTTGTATATAAATATGTGAATAAATCTAAACCATTGAAATCTTTATAATCCAATGGTCAACAAATTATGTCAAAATTTGTGTTAAAACTTATGTCCCCCGATCCTGTCCCTATAAATATATGTATAGAGTGATTACCATCAGTGTTTTCTAACTTTAAAAAATTAAGATGAACTAATCAAATTCATTCATTGTATTTGAATTAAATAGAAGAGAGAATTTGTTTTAAGAGAGAGAATATAACGGATGAATTTGTTTGATTCGTTCTAATTTTTTAAAGTTAAGAGACACTGATGGTAAAATCACTATATATATAAATTAGATAGAAAAAAATTAAAAAGAAAAAAAGAGAAAGATAAAAATCATCATGACAAAGACATTCTATGTTTCTTGAGAGCATGACAGTCATTAGAAGAGGACATAGTTGGTTGCCAATTTTGGGTTTTGCAACAGGAGATATATAAGTTGTTGCAAAGTATCCTTTCAAATATTCACATTAGGCTTAATTGAAAATTCTATACAAAACCATACCCCTAACGCAACATTCTTAGATATAGTGGCTTTTTGCAGGGGAGTTAGTCTTCGTATCGATCTTTGAGTACCAACAAAATTAAATCACTTAAATTAGTAGGGAGTTGACCGAACACGTACCTTTGGAGCCCTTTCTATCAAGAATTATGGTCTATGGATTATTAAAAGACGGTTTAAATTCTGATGTGTTTTAAACTCGATAAAGCTTAAAAAGTCAATATAAATTTTCTCACATAAATGTTATAGGATTGATGACAAACCAGTTAAGACTTTTGATTTATCTTGAACTTTAAGATTTCATGTTTCTTGAATTAATACAAATCTTATAACAAACTATGATAAATTAAGGTCTTTTCTCATATTTTGTTATAGATTGTTATCCTCATAAGCTTTTTGGTTTTGAGTATTTATCTAGTCTAGCCAATGGTTTCAGACCATAATGCTTCATTTGGTGTGTCTATTGGATTGAATTGGGTTAATATGTATTGGATTTAATTTAATACAATAAAATCTTATTATTTAATGCATCATTTTTTATTACGTACATTGGATTGGATTTTAATTTGAAATTTCAATTTTGTCAAAGATGTGATCACTCTCATCAACCACACTTTGTGTACAACTATCGTCGGATTAGATTTAAAACTAAATTAAATAAACTTGTTTATCTATAATATTTAAAAGGTAAATAAATGAATGAACATAATTGGTAATACATAGGGTTAACTTATAGAGTATAAATTTTTAAAAATTTTAAAGGGGTGTAAATACGAAAATGGGTGTATGTACAATTTTTAATGGGAAGAAATATCACCACTCAAAGTTTTATGAGGCCTCACTGCATCCATTAGCCTTATCTAAAGCAGGTTTGAGTAGCTCGATAAGCTTTAGTGTGTGAGTGATGATGTTTCCACCCCTTTAAAATCATATGCACTCCTCAAATTTGTATATACTTTAAAATTCTAATATTATCCTTGAATAAAGTTATTAATATTATAATATAAATAATATAAATTTTTTATGAGCAAATTACACAAGACTACCTTACGTTTGCACTTTGACACACAAAAATAATTTTTCAAGAAATTCTTAAATCTTTAATTAAAATCTTAAAAAAGAAAAAAAATTCAAACTTCAAAACAAAAAATTAAAGAAATTAAAGTTGCTAAAAAAACAATTTTTTTTTTTTTAAAAAAAATAGAAGATCTTCGAAGCTTGAACCCAAATCTTCATCTCATTAGTTTCCTAGATTGTTCACCACTAACAACCTCACTTTCCACCAAAGATTGAACTCTAGCCACCACACACTAGTTCACAACCTCTCAAACCCTTCTCCAGTAAACCCACAAAACTTTTTTTTTTTTTTAAACATATGTAAATGTGTATGTACAGATCGAAACTTTGAGACAAGATCATTTCTTTGAGAAATATATGTGAATCGAGCTCCGTTAATGGTAGACTGCGAGGATAAGAACTAGGTTTTGTCTTCGAATAGCAAAGAATTGAGAGAGAACCCGAACTCGAACCTACACCATTGGTGATTGATTGATTTGTAAGGAAAGAGAATTAGTGAACATGAGGGGAGAGAACCAATGCTAGAGATGGAGATAGGACCTTTGGAGGAGACGATTTGGTGGAAATCAAACTTGTCGTTTAGTTGGATCAAATGGTGATCGACCACTAGAGTTTACAAAAGAAGGTGGTTATAGGACATCACCAAAGGGATGTGGTGTTGTTGTTGTTGAAGAAGGAGGACAAGGTTTTGGATGGAGGGGGAGAAAAGTGGAGAGTGTGTTCAGGTGGTGAGTGGAGAGAGAGAAAAAAGAGTGGCTAACAATGGTCAGGTTGTATGTATTTAAGATGTTGAGATGCAATGGAAAAGTATGGAGTTATGGGATTTGAACCATTCTTTGCAGTGGAGAGAGCAACTTTTTCGGTGTTCAAGTTGTAGAATTTCGTGAGGGTTGATTTGTGGTTGAAGGTTGATATGATAGCTTGGTTGAAGAAGATGATCTAAAATTAGGCTGAATGTTTTTCAAATTTTCCAGTTTTTTAAAAATATTTAAACATATTAAATTAAAAAACAACACATTAACCTTATTTAATTTGTTGGGTAATTGGGTAATTGGATATCGAATCGAGTCCATCCAAAATGACCTAAACCTAAAACCCAATCCAAATTCATTAGCTTGAATTTAATCAAATAACTATTATGGCAGTTAACTAGTTGATAACTTCCAAAAATGCCTCTTGCTTTGGCAGTATAAATACATGAAGTGTTTTTATTTTCAAGGATTGATGGAAAACACTAAGTTTTACACCAACATACAAACACACATAAAAGAGAGCAAAACACATAATAACGAGAAAAAACCGAGAGGACATATGATAGAGTTCTTACACCATGATTTGAGGGTTTGGTCTCATAATAGATGATCGAACTTCGGTTAGTTGAACAATCAGAAATCCAAAAGAATTTCTACTAGGCAAAATGGTACGCTTTCAGCTTAGTTTTTACCCTGTTTGATGAATTACGTACTGCTATAATTGTTTTCATAATTTTTTATGCTAATTGGAATATTTAATGACCAAAGTGAAAATTTCCCTTATTTATAATATATAATCTTTTTAATTAATAGAAAGGGCATATTTGATACAAAGTGGATGTGCTTAAAGAGGCAAATTGTACAAATGCCCCAAAAGTTTGGCGAAATTACACAAAAATGACGATATTTAGGTAACTTATACTGACCTCTCCTGATGTTCCAAAACTTCCCACAAATCTCTCTTGTTGTTAGTTAACTACTGGTAAAATGTCATAGTCAACAATCAAGGTATTAAAAGACTAAAATACCCTTCAAATCAAATTTAAAATAACATTTTATTTTTTTATAAATTTAAAATTAATATACTATTTTTTAATTTAATTAAAATAATTAAAAAAAAAGAGGTATCCATGGGAGACCAAAATGGAGACCAAAGTCTATGGCAGTGATTGGATCTCTACTGCCATCTTCCATCTCTGTTGATGATATCTATCAATAGACTTCAATCTCTTCATCAACAGATCCAAACTTGCAACAAAATCACACTGTGTACAAGCAACATACTTCCATGTATTTTCAAACATGAAAATCTCATCAAATTCTAAACTTGCAACAACAAATTTTCTTTGGTTGAAATCTCAAAAGATGCAATCTCTCTCTATTTTCTCTCATTGAAACCAAAAACCATACATTAAAAAACCTTAAAACATCAACAACATCAGCCTCTCTTTGTTTTCTCTCGTTGAAACCAAAAACCAAACATGAAAATCTCAAACATTGTTAACACCAACCATCATCTAGACATCTTCAACAAATTCAACACTTCTTTTTTTTTTTCAAAAAAAAGAAGATATACAAAACCACAACCAGTTCTGTTCATCTTCATCTTCAACAAATCCAACCAAAACCATATTGACCATCATCACCAAAACCAAAACCCGATGCCCATACATGCCACTACTTGAAACCCCAAATTTGACTCGCATTTAATCCACCAACCTTTTCTCTCGTCCTCTAAAGCACACCAAATCCAAACTCGCCTTAACTGTTACTACCACCACAATTGTTGCTCTCATTGCCTTCTTCTCCTGTTATTACCTCTTTTTCCATGTCGTCATAACGGATACTGCAACTCACTTGAGAGATAAAGAAGACAATGTTTTTTGTTGATGTTTTCAAATAGCGGCAAATAGGGAAGAAGATGAAGAAGTGGATGGGGAAGAAGAAAAAGAATCGGCAATTGCAGATGAGTAATAAAAGAAAAAGAAGTGGATGAGGAAGAACTAGATGAATCAGCATTAGTGGATGAGTAAAAGAATATGTGGAAGAGAGAGAAAGGGCTAAAGGTAGAAAAAGATGGTGATTGGTGGGAGAAAGAAAAAGAGAAACTAGGTTTTTTAATTAAATTACAATATTTATTAGCTATTTATTGACCAATTTAACCTTACTAATTTTGATTTAACGGAAGTTGACTAATGACTGACTAACAGTAATGGAAGTTTGTAGGGAGTTTTTGGAATCCCAGGGAAGGCCAATATAAGTTACCCAAATATCATCATTTTTGTAAAGTTTCACCAAAAGTTAAGGAGATTTGTACAATTTGCCCTAAAAAAGATATTTAAAAAAAAAAATTATTGAGGTGTGCAAATAAAGAGGGGTGTTGTAACATCCTAAATCTGAACCGATCTAATGAATTATATATATATATATATATATATATATCTCCAAATGAAGTTTAGGTGGGGTTCAAATAAAAATCACAAGGGGTGCAATTAGAAACTTAAATTAAAGGGTCTAAAGAAAAACTAATTCAAGTGAGTCCACTTAGAATTAGTATAGCCCAATTGTTTTCTAAACATATCCAGTTATTTTTCTAAATACACCCACTTAAGGACAAACACTTAAAAAGGAGGATGTGAGAGAGGTAAAATGATAAAGAAGGAGTATGTAAGAGAGGTAGAATTGTCCACCATAAAAGAAAAGGAATTATAGAACTTTTGAAGGACAATTGATAGAAAAGAAAGAATTCTCTAAAAAGGGCAAGAATGTAAATGAAATATTATAAAAATGGCAAAATTGGAAATGCAAAGGAAAGAAATCTCTAGAAAGGATAAGGATAGAAATAAAATATTATGAAAAATGCAAGGTTGGAATTTCAAAAGGACATTTGGTTAGATTTTTGTTTGATAGAAAAATAAGAGGTAGAAAAAATGGCTAAGTAGATGGAATTAGGACCATGCATGAGATTATATATATGTGTGTGTGATTTTTGTGACAAAAAACCATTCCACCATACTTTTACAACCTTTGGCTGAACACCACTCAAAAGGAAGATAAAAAAATCAATGGAAATGGGAGAGGAAAGAAGGAAGAAGAAATAAGAAGAGGTGAAAGAAATCATGGAGGTTTAGAGAAAGATTTGAGGTGAAAAGGGTTCTAAGAAGAAGACAAGTGCAAGAGGATTTTCATAGGGCTTAAAAGTAACCTAGTGAATGGATATTTTCCCTTAATTTGATTTATGCAAGTGTTTTTGTTATGTTTCAATTTTTATTAGTTTTGATGATTTAAATATATTTTGTGATTTATGAATTTTGATGTATGTTCTAAGGTTTTGAAGCATAATTTAAGATTTTGAATTTTGTTTCATGAATTGAGAAAGGTGGATTATAATTAGTATATATGTTGTATGATAGATGAATTTTTAAGTATGTTTTGAAAGTTTTAAAGTATACTTAGAATCTATCAATTGTAGATTATATTTTTATAAACTTTAGATTGTGTTTTTATAAGCTTTAGATTATGTTTTATAGACTTTAGTTTATGCTTTTATAAACCTTAGAGTATGTTTTTATGAACTTTAGAATATGTTTTTATAAACTTTATGATATGAATTATGATTTATAATGTACGGATTTTGTTTTAAAAATCTTGAAGTCTAGTTTGTAGTTATAAATTTAAGATTATGTTCTATGACTTTAAAGGATATTTTATAGTTTACAAATTAGAAACCATGCCTTTTGAGGATTCCAAAGTATAATTGGTGATTTATGAACTTTATATTATGTATTCGATTTCCAAAATATGTTTTACAATTTAGTAAACTATGTTATATGATTTACAAAGTATATTTTACAATTTAACAAAGTAAGTTTTGATTATATGATTTTTAAGCATGTTTCCACAATCTAATAAATTAAATTGTGCTATATGGTTTATTAATTAAATTATTTGATTTTAAAATCTTAAAGTATATTTTGTAATCTATGGAAATTAAAATTATGTTTTGGTGATTTTATAAGTATACTTTATGTTTTGTAAAATTAGAAACTATGCCTTTTAGAATTTTTACAGTATGTTTGATGATTTGTAAATTTTATGAGTTATATTGAGTTTCCAAAAAATGTTTTACAAACTAATAAAGTAAATTATGTTTATGGTTTATGAATAAACTACTTGATTTATAAAAATTTATAACATGTTTTATAAATTGCGTAAAGAACTATGATTTTGATATGAATATGCATGGATAAGATTTTTTGTTGGAAACTAAAATTTTAGCATGGAAATTTTTACAAAAATCATATTTGAAATTTTACTTACAAAAATGTTTTTAGAAAAGATTTGAGAAAGAAAAGAGAAATAAAAATGTTTTTAAAACATCAAAGTGTACCCTCCTCTCTAATGATCAAAATGGTCATCATATAAGCAAGACCCAAAGAAATAGCCTAACACATACTAATGCAGAGGTCAAAGAGATGAGTCATTGAAGCTTGAGAGAGAGTCAGAATCATTGAGTCGTCTAGTATGTGGATGGCAGAGGTTATCCCTTGCCCTCTGCATGTGCATTAAGTATCTCTACCACATATGACATAGTTTCCCCTTCTCCAAAGATTATCCTCCACTCTCTACGTGTGTGTTGAGTATCTTCACCACGTATGGCAAAGTTCCCCCATCCCCCACCCTTTACATATGTGTTGAGTATCTCCACTATATATGACAGGGTATCCCTCGCCCTCTGCGTATATGTTACGTATCTCTGCTATGTATGATAGAGCTTTTCGGGTACTAATTTGATGAAGAGAAAAAAATTTTAAATCATATTTTCAGAAAAGTTTTACCAATTTTTTATTTTTATATTTTACATGTAAAGAACGAAAATTTACAGAGTATCCAACTTTCAGAAAGAGATTTTGAGAAAGGTATCACAAATTATAGATTTATTTATTTTATATTACTAAAGTTATAAATACAATTTATATAAAAGTTTACTATTTTACTTTAATATGAAATTAATTTCAGTTTTAGTTTCAAATATAATTATCTACAAATTATTGAAATTGTTTTCTTTTATTAATGATAAACTTTACGTGTTACTAAGAAACATTTTAGAAAATCTTATATAAGAGTTTACAGTTTTACTACGAGATTATATTCGAATTTAGTTTTATTATTTCAAATACAAAATTTTACGAATCACTGAAAAATATGTATGGTTAAGAAAAATATATTATATTTTATTTAAAAATATTTTTTGAAAATTTATATCCACTCACTGGGCATTAAACTCACTCTTTTATAAAACCATTTTCTCAGGTATCTACCGGATGTTCGTGCAGATTAATGCAGATCAGGAGAAAAGTCACATGATGACAAACAATTGAATATGTGTTTATAAATGTCTTATTTACTAAATTTTGTGAGCATATTTCCAAACTAATTTTATAAATTGATGATCATTTTACAGATAATTGAAAATTATTTTTATATGTTTAGTTTATGAGTTTTAAATCGAAAATTTTTTAAAGATTTTAGTTTAGTTCAACTTGCATTTTGATTAAAGTCATTTCCAAAAATACGATGATTATTTTAAAGAATTTTCAATAAATTCATATTTTAACCAGAAAGAATCCAATTTTCACAAGATTCTTCAAGACTCGAGATAGGAGTCGGATCCGGTCCTATCAAGTGTACATACGAACTTTTGAGGGATGACAATATCGCCATCTACGGTGTTAATCTATGTAAAACTTTTCGACACTAGAGTCTTACTCTATCAATTTCAAAAACAAAAAAGTCTGACTCTATCTTCAAGCTCGTCCCTTTCAGTTTGTGGGTCTTGAAAATCAAGTCCAACCCTCATAACTTAGTAAGGGTCTGGATGTGGACTTAATCCTTTTTTGATTAACACCTCTGCCTATCAGTCCAACCAACTTTCAAATTTCTACAGAGTAATTGCACCTAAAAAATATTAGAAGACAACAAAAGTTGAGAGAAGTTACTGGTCCTCCAGCCATATCATTTGATTGGTCGATATTGACATATCTCCTAATGTTATACGTATTTTTCGGACTCAGTGGTTAGGCTGGTAAAAGTCCAATTTAGGCCCATTTAAGACCCGATAAGGTCAACGTAGTCAAAGTCCATCAGACGAGGCCCAGTATTGACTCAAAGACCATCAAGCCTTACAGCTGGCATCAAACAGATTTATAAACACAGCCAGATCGCAGCTCGCCGCTTGCGCAGCTCGTCTCTCAGCGAGCTCGAGCTCGAGGCCACCATGACACGTCAGCTCGCTCAGACACGTGATTAGTCCAGTATCTTCCAGGAAAGGCAGTCACCAAGTTCAACCATGATTCTCTCTCCAAATATGGCAATTGCCCAATCAAACCATGATTTCCTCATCAGATATGGAGATCAATTCGAAGTCAAATTCAAATCAACATTATCTTGAGATAATAGTAATTTCCTGATATTATCCAAATATATTAGGAAATATAATTAATTTACAATTCTTTTCCTTATTTTACTCAATTATTTAAGAAATGTTATTAATTCAGGATTCTTTTCCTAATTTTGCTACAACCAGAATTATAATTCTTCTTTCCCTATAAATAGGGATTGAAATCATTGTAACATCATCAGACAATATTCAATAATTTACTATCACTCTGCAGATATACTGTCACTCTGCAGAGATTAAGAGTTGGACAGTCGTGGACGTAGGCCTTATTTTATTGCCGAACCACGTAAAATCCGGTGTTCTTCGTTTGATCCTCTGTTTCTGTCTTTGTCTTTTCTTGGTATTTGTGCTTTCTCACATTGATTGCAGGTATTGGGCATTGATTACTCGTCGACTGAATTCCAACGTCGACACCTTTCAAGTGATTGAATGCATGAATGTGGCATTGAATAGCGGATCTAGGTTGGTGAGATTAAGTGTTAATGGTGCAACTCGCCGAGCACAGATAGCAGCACACCTGTTACTAACTGACTTTAGATAACAGAAACTACTATGGTTAGGCCCTTCAAGTTGTGAATTTGTAGAAAAGGCCACAAAAATTAATGACCTTAAAAATGTGTGCAACTCCTACTTCTGCTGTTCTAGTGCACTTTCGCACAAGCTGTGTCACACCGACCTTACTGTAAATATGCTTTAATTTGATAATCCGAAAGGCAATAATAATGTGTATATTACTCATATTTATTGGTAAAACGGGAAATATTGCTTCTACAGCACCAGCAAGAAGATGACCAAAAAAGTAAACGTAATTGCAAAAGTAAACGCCATCCAACTTCAAATATAAATATATATATCTATGCATATATATATTTTAGATAGAAAAAATTAAAAAGAAAAAAAGAAAAAGAAAAAACGGTCATGACAAAGAAATTCAATGTTTCTTCAGAGAATGACAGTTACGAGAAGAGGACAGACTTGGTTGCCAATTTTGGGTTTTGCAACAGGAGATATATAAGCTGATGCAAAGTATCCTTTCAAATATTCACATTAGGCTTCATTGAAAATCCTATACAAAACCATACCTAGCTATGAGTCTATGACACAACATTCTTAAATAGGGTGTCTTTTTGCAGGGGAGTTGGTCTTCGTCTCGATTTTGAGTACCAACAAAATTGAATCACTGAAATTAGTAGGGAGTTGACCGAGCGCGTACGTTTAGAGCCCTTTCAATCAAAAATTATGGCCACTAAATGATTACAAGACGGTTAAAATTTCGATGTGTTTTAAACTCTATAAATCTTATAAAGTTAATAAAAATTTTATCATTTAAATTTTATGTGATTGATTATAAACCAGTTAAGATTTTTGATTTGTCTTGAACTTTAAGATTTCGTGTGTCTTGAATCATTATAAATCTTATAACAAATTATGATAACTTAAGGTCTTTTTTCAATTTTTTTCATAGATTGTTATCTTCATATGGTTAGAATTGATCAATAAAAATTTTGGTTTTAAGTATATATCTAGTCTAGCCAATGGTTTCAGACCATAATGCTTCATTTGGTATGTCTATTGGATTGGATTGGGTTAATATGTATTGAATTTAATTTAATACTATAAAACCTTATTATTTAATGCATCATTTTTTATTACGTACATTGGATTGGATTTTAATTTCAAATTTTTATTCTATCAAACGATGTGATCATTGTCATCAACCATGTCATAAAATAAAATTATATATGAGTAAAATATTAAAAATTGAAATTAGATAGATATAAAGTATTTTATTAAAATTTAATTACTTTCACTTAATTTAATATTTACAGAAAAAATAATTAAAATTTATTATTAAATCATATTTTATGGCCATGGACCACAAAACGTGGCAACTGCAAGTGGCCATGAGGCATAATGAATTCCGATGATGTCACATCTAATTCGCGATGATGTCACCAAATACATATTATATAAAACGAATTCCGTGCCAAAGACGGCCCAACTACACCCGTCAACATCTTGTCTGTACACCTCTTTATTTAGTTCACTGATAAACGAATCATAGCGTAGCTGGGCTGTTGTCGCAACCCCCGTATCTTACACCCAGTAAAAGTTTTTCCCCTTGTCAATTTACGTGAACAGATCCTCTACTCTCATCTAAGTCACTCTCTCGTCTTTATGTAAGTCAATCTCTCCCATATGAATGTAATTCCTTAATCATACTATCAATATTTTATCTCAATTGATTTTAATAGTTTGTTGAGCTAGCTTTGGTAATAAAAAAAGAAAAATTGTAATATAAATTACATTAATTTTTCCAAACTTTATCATGAATTACACTCCATCCTAAGGTGTTAATTTAATTATAATGAAATCCTATTGATCTTTGACTAATGGTTCCTCCATTAGGGTATTTATTATAATTAAATCAATATATGAGAGTGGAGTATAATTAGTGTCAAAGTTAAGGGAAGTTAATACAATTTACCCTTATAAATTATAATATTATAAAACAATCTTTAATTTGGGGTGTGTACAAATTAAATGGGTGTAGTCAAACGGTCTATACTTCCATCCTAATAGAATCAATATCAGTTAGGGGTATTATTTTCCTTTTTCACATCTTTAGAGAGTATTTTAGAATATCTTCAATACTTTTATGAATTATGAAAAAATTACATATCATATAAGATAAATAGACGTTTAGTTAAAATAAATCTCTCTAATGCAATTATAACTCATCAATGTCAAACTAAAATGGCACAAAAAAATAGACATTGTCAATATAACATTCTCTTTTTAATATCAGTAAATCAATAATTATTTAATTCTAATTATCAAATCTAACTAAAAGTAAAAAAAAAAAAAAAAATGAAAGCATTAAATAAAAATACTTGGAGATATTAAATGAAAATACATGAAATTGTTAAATGAAAATACATGAAGATATTAAATGAAAATACATAGAAGTATTAAAGAATAATTTTTTTTTAATTTAATTATCTATCAAATGATATATATATCATATAAAAAGTAAATCTCTTAATATTGATAATATAGTATTTTTTTTAAATATAATTTACAAGAAGATTAGAGATGTTTTTACTGTCTTTATTAATGTTGATAAATTTTAAATTAGAAGTGGTAAAAAGAATATTTTTCTAAATTAAGGATGGTTTTTAGGAATGTTCCTCCGATGACCGTTCATGTTCGAAGAACGAAGAATGAAATGAAATGAAATAAAACAGGAAGTCAAATGCAATAGCCGAAACATGAAACCATCAACACGCATTTATTTGAAAATAAATAAATAAATAAAGTTTCTAATTTACTCGTTTTAACGGTGTACGGACAAGTTAAAATCATAACAAAAACTGGTCCCACGCTCATTGACATGCATGTTCAAATCAGAAAAACACTGGAAGTCGGCTAGGTTAATGGTTGTGTGACAATGTTAAAATGCCACGTCTGTTCATTGCAAAAAGACATTGAAGACTTTGGCACTTACATCTGAAGCGGTGTGACGGACAGATAAAATGATCTCATTTCATTTGCTTTTATCTTGTTTATCTGTCTTTTCATTTTCTCTTTTTCCTTTTATCGGTTTGTCATATCACATTGGTCGTGGGATAACTCCATGAAATGTTTTTTTTTCACGTATACGATCGTTACATAAACGAAAAACCACGTGTGGCATTGCCAGCCTTTCGAGAATTCCGACAGAAACCAACTGTCCATTTACTATTCTCTATGTCAGAGCCATCTCACTCTGCAACACACTAATCACTCAATATCTCTAGTTTTACTGGGTTAGAAAATCCATCTTGGAATCAGTTCACGAAAGATTTTCTCCTCTTGTTTCTCTCATATCTACGACGTTACCGAGTTCGTCGATATCTACGACAAGCTGTCGCCGGCCGACGGCACTTTTCCGAAAGCAGGGTTTAAGAAGAAGCATCGAGAGACTAAAACCATGACGTTTATTAGGTAATCAACGTAAACTGTGGATAGATATGTATATTTTCTCTCTTATTTTTCCTTTTATATGTCAATGTAATTTAACAAATTCAACTCAATCTCTCTGTTTTGAAGGAAGAAGACAATCACTGCGTTCATGGTTCTGTTCAGCGTTATTGCGTACATTGCCAGCGCTGAAGCCAGAGCTTGCCCTGCTGCGGGATCCAATGCCACCACCTTCTTTGGTACTTTCCAAAAACTCATTGCTTCTTCATTTGTATTGCATCTGGAACCATTATTTATTATTGCTCTGACTGCGATACTGATTAACTTTCAAGTAAATTAGCATTGTATATTGCTGGAGTTGTTAAATCATTCCTAGACTCCATCTTTTATCTATAGATTCCAAATTAAATTGTGAAATTGGAGGAGGTTGACATGGTGGTGGCGGATAAGGAGGTGTTGCTGGTCATGGTGGTGGAGGCGGACACGGTGGTGGTGGATGTGGAGGAAGAGGCGGCGAAGGTGGTGGTGAACATGGAAGAGGAGGTGGAAAAGGTGGTGGAGGATATGGAGGAGGAGGAGGTAAAGGTGGCAGTGGAGATAGAGAAGGAGGAAAAGGTAGAGGTAGTGGTGGTGGTGGTGTCCAAGAGGAAGTAGAAATACAGGGAGGAGGCAAAGGTGGCGGTGGATATGGAGGAGGAGGCGGCAATTAGACGATCAAATTAACTTCTTTTTTATATGAACTATAAATATATATATATATTTTTTTTTAAAAAAAAAAAAAGGAAAAGTTCTCTATTTCTCGAAGAGAATGTGTGGATAAACCGATTGGGCTTTTTTTGATTGTAAGGTTGAGTACTCTGTTAGAATTGGGTAAAAAATTTGGCATTTATCTAGAATTTTAATGTGGCTTACTTGTCTTGCCATGTGAAGAGTTTGTGTTGCCTCAACTTGTGTTTGTTGTGGTGAGGAGAGGGAGTGTCTTGTTCATGCTTTATTCACATGTGAACATGGGTTGCTGCTGCTTGGTGGAAGCCCTTCATTCTCATAAGCAGGTGGTTTTTGAGCAGCGATGTGCTTTGTTGTGTGTCCTTTCCTCTTGTTTGTTTGTTGGCATTGTGTATTTGGACCAAAAAGACTTTTTGGGGGTGTTTTTAAGCATCCAAATTGTGTGGTGACTTCTGCTAAAATTATGCTGGAAGAGTTCAATGGTATTCATATAAATTTCCTCCTTTTAGGCTCTTTTGTTTCTATATAGATGGTTGTCTCCTGCTAATAAACTGAAATTGAATGTGGATGATGGCTTTGGCTCAGATGATTGTTCTTCAATAGGTGTCGGAGCTGTTGTTCGAGATCCTTTAGTTGCGTGCAGGCAGCTTTTGCTTTTTGTCGCATTGGTTCCTGCTCTGCTCATATGGGAGAGTTATATGCAGCTTGACAATCTTGGTTCAAGCATTCCGCTTTGGTTTCTTGGTTGATATATTTGAAAGTGATTCTCAGCATGCTGTGTCTAGTATCAATGACTATCCCTCTTAGTTGTTAGTGGTCTCTTATATCATGAGATTTTGATTCTCTTGAATATTCTTCCTCTCTTTTTGTTTCTAGAACAGGGTATAGTGTTGGTTATATGTTACAAAATATGTTGTTAGGTCCATTGATGATAAGATTTGGTTGCATGTTTGCCCATCTCTAGTCTCCAGTCTTGTTTTAACATATGCTTCTTGAAAAAGTTTGGGTGTCTCTTACCCAAGTTTCAAACCAAAGAAAATAATAATAATATTTGAGAAGCATTAAGCTGAATAAACAGTATTAGGCCAGCTGCTATACCAGGCCACTTGAAAATTTTAATAATGAGGAGTGATACTTACACCCTTAAATAAGTATGTGCACTTCTTTTTGTTTGTATTTAAATTTTATTTTGTTCTTACTTAGGAATTTTAAAGTTTAATTGTATTTTATTCTCTTAATGTAGTAAAACTTAAAAATGATTTAATTTTTGTTGTTGGGTATGCTACAACAATTGTTCCTGTAAGCTATTATGAGAATTGTTTCTCTTCTACCTCTTTTGGTTTCACATTTTCACTCATTGTCTTACTTATCCATCTGACCTTCTGGTGTATTGACACAGAAGACGAAGGGGAAACCACACCCTCCTGAATCACCCATGGATGATGGTATAAAAAGTTGCTTTTAATTGTCAATTTCTTTTGTTTCCATATTATTGTCATACGCATTAACACTAGGAGATTTTGTAAGCTGATTTTTATTTTTTATTTATTTTCTACCCTTTTTGTTTAACCCCTTATCTTTCTCATTCCTCAGACCCTCGAGTACTTACAGAGAGCATGAATCCGGCAAATGATGAGAAGGTTGTATTAAAGTGTGGCAACCCTTGTTGTGGCTGCTATTATCCCAAGAAGTGCAACCGATGTTGCCCGCGATTCAAGATACTAAAGTATTGAAGCATGAAATATGACAAGAACATGATATTTTGAATTTTTAATTTCAATTTCTAGAATTAGTAATTGTTATTAAGTGATGACCTATAGTGGCCAAAAGTACCTTTTTTTTAGAAAAAGGTACTTTCACATATTCCACCCTGATGACTTATTTGATTATTACAGGGTTAATAGCAATAACTTACTCTGAGGTTTTCAATAAAAGCTTAATATTCAAATAATTACATTAATTGCTACAGCCACGCTTCTGAACAGTCAAAGTCCATCCATCTTAACCGATGACTAAGATTGGATATAAAAAAAGTTGAAAATACCCTTAGAATTTATTTTGTAAGTTTTAATTGTCTTTTATCATTAAAATGCTAGTATTCTAATCACTTCAATCAAGATTTTCAAGGTATTAGAAGATTAATTAGTTTAATTCACTATGTATTCTATGTTCATCATTTGCATAAGCAACCAAGGGCTGCCATCCATTCTAAGAAAAAGACCTAAAATAAGGTTTAGCTTACCCCATCAATTTCAACATTGTCTAACAATATTTTAAAGTTCTAAACATTGATTCTTGTGCAATAGAAACATATCTTTGCTTTGAGTTATGATCCTACTTAGTAGAAGTGCCAAATTGGAATATGACACTTATTCAAAGTAGTCATAATAGAAGCTAAACTTTATCTATGATGGACAACTATTTAACTTAATGATGCATATAGCAGGTCTGACTCAGCCTCTCAAATCCAATCAACTACAATCCAATCTAGTTGTCAGACGTGTTTATCTTTCGATATCTTAGGTTTTTCAACTTCTAGAACTTCTATTTGGTCAAACTTCTTCTCCTTTCTCATCAACAAAAACCAAAGATCATCAAAAAAGCCTATCATTATCACCAGCAACCAAATGATGATATCATCTTCAACCATAATCATCAGCAGCCCAACCATCTTCAAACAAACCTAGGGGCCTTCTCTCTCTCTCTCTCTCTCTCTCTCTCCCTTTCTCTTAGAGCAACCCAACCTTAACCCAGCAGCCCAACCCAAACACATTTCTCTCTCGCTCTATCTTGCTCATTCTCTCTCTCTCTCTCAATTTCAACTTCAAACGAACCTAGACAACCTAGGTTCGTTCAAAGTTTGTTTAGGGATTGAAGATGAAGATCTTCATCTTCAAGCTTCATCTGGATGAAGATGAAGATCTTTATTTGATTGGTCATCAACTAGACATCAATTGTCTCCATCGCATGATGGAGACAACGGAGATAGGATTCCATCACAGATGATGAGTGTCAACGATAGAGACCTATAGCTTTATCACCATAGTCGACAATGAAGAAAGGAATTTCTAGAGATGGATCCATCTCCGGTCTGTGTTTCTATTCATTTATTTATTTTTTGGTTTTTATTTGTTCCTTTCTTTTTTGAAAACTTTAATTGCTCTTTTCTTAAAAATCTAAAAAAAAGGTTTTTAATTTATTTTTCTTTAATCTGTTTTAAATTATTTTATTTTAATTATTAATTTTTTATATTATTAAATTTATTATTTCATGATTTAAAATGTATTGCAATGACTATTTTACCCCAATTCTCTAGTCAACCATTATATTTAAGGAAAACTTTCATTTTAGTCATTGAGGTTTTGAAAAATATCAAAATTTGAAGTTTTTTTGAAAACAACCTTTTTTTTTTTTAATCTCTAAGTTTTTCAAAATTCTTTAAAAAAATCCAAACTATCAATTAAATGACGGTCAACAGTGAATTTAGATAATTTAAATTGTAATTTAATAACTTAAATCCTTGAGTATTTTAGAAAATTTAACTTATAAATTTATTATTTTATGAGGATAATTCGATAATTTATATACAATTAACAACCATAAAGGGTAAAAATGTTTTTCTATATATTCTTTTAATATTGACTATCCATTGACTAATGGTTTGGACTTTTTTGAAATTGGAAAAAGCTATGGATTAAAATAGTTGTTTTCAAAAGAGCTTTAAAAACTTAATATTTTTCAAAATCTTAAGGACTAAAATGAAGTTTTTTCTACATTGAATTGAGGTTGACTAACAGAATTGGGGCTTGTTGCAATTAAAAGGATTTGTTGAACATTAAGCCATATCGGAAAACCTTAGGGTAAATTATTGCAATTAACCCATTATTGTATACTAGCCTTTTTTATCATCATTAATGATGGTGGTCGGTGTTGGGGTTGAGCATATAGTTAGGGGTTGACATTTGGAGGTTCGGTTTGGTTCCTACTAGAATCGAATAGAATTGATATGTCATCGGTTTTCAAACTAAGAATCGACCATGTATATTTAGAACATGGAAACCAACCAAAACTAAATATGATCAAGTCGATTAAGTTCGGGTCGATTCCATGTTTAACACCACAATTCCATATTTCAACCTCCATATTCAACTAAGAAGAACTCAAACTCCATCAAAACTCAATCAAATCAGAATTCAAAACTCAATCAAACCAAACAATCAAAAAAGCTACCATACAATAAATCCCAAATCAAAAAATCAAAAAACTCACCAAGATGGACAAGATTGATCGATGACAGAGGCAAAGAGAGACAAGATCAACCGGCGACAAAGGAAAAAAGGGACGAGATCAGTGACAGAGTCAAAAAGGATGAGATAGGCCATAAGGATAAGATTGGCGACGTGAACGGTGACTTGGGGTTTTGATCGGCATTACGAGAAGGAAGAAGAAGGAAGAAAAGATGAAGGAAAAGAAAGAAGAAGAAGGAGGACGAAGATGGAAGAAGAATGACTAGTGAGGTGATGGCTAATGGGTTTCTCATTTTTTACTTTTGAAGAATGTAGAAAATAGGTTCAACTTATATAGGTCATGCGAATTATGCATGTGTCCCTCATAAATTACACAAATTATGCATGTGCCCTTCCTCAACTACACATGTGTCCTTATACTGGAAGTTTTGCGGGTCAGATTGGTTCTAAATGTCCAAAATTGAACTAATTTGTGAAACATTGTGTTTTTTGAGCAAGAAATTTGAACACCCTGAAATTGAACATGAAAACCAAACCAAACACGTACAGATCCGGTCATATTAGGTTAGGTCGATTCCATATTTTTATGTGTACCCCTACACGTAGTAACTATGATGCTGAAAGCATTAAGGCCACCATGGATGATTGTAAAGGTATCAGCCTCAGCTCAACACTTTCTTTCAACTGAGCTCAAACAGTCAGACCAATCTTAACTTAAGCCTGGAAAGCCTAGACTTAAGGAAGATCTCACTTAGTTTAATTAAAACCTGACATGTAAGGTTGTTATAACATGAAAGAAATGTGTTTTTGTTTCCTACCAATTCACTCATATTTGTGTAAATAATTTAGATTCTAAAACCTGGTATTTGATGCTTGTATAAAAAGCTACTCTCTATGTAATCAAGTTCTCAATCAATGATAATTTCATCTTGCTCTTTATGAAGTCATAACAATGGCAATTTTCTTGTTTTTAGTTTCTTGATCTTTTGTTTTCATTTTTACCATCAAAGACCTTGCATTCACAAAGGTGGCAAGGGTACTTTGCAAGAGCCTGGACGACTAAGCACCAGGGATCCTATCAGCCATCATCCATAGTAAACTCCTACTAAAACTGAACAAAATAAATAGTAGCTTTTTATTTGCATTGGGCCTCCCAAAAAAAAAAAACCCAAAAAAGACAGAAACGAATAGAGGAGGGAATGAGAAAAGTGTGTAAGCGTAGGAATACAGAGTTGGATAATATAGCATGTCATCTCTCATCCTGGAATAAAATTGAGTAACCAGCCATTTTGAAAAAAAAAAAAAAATCAACTAACCATTGCTTTAAAAATGTCATATAATAGTGCATACGGATAATGACACGTGATATGGTCTCTTGTTTTTATCTTAAATTTGTGACTACATTTTCACTTAGTTCAAATGTTATATTTCATAATTGGGTCAACTGAAAATCAAGAATTATTAACTATTAAAGTATCATTTTAAGTAATTCAAATATGGAAAAAATAAATTAAGAATTGTAGCATTATACTTTTAAATTTTATTTTATTATTATCTTGTATTTTATTTTTTATTGTCTTAAAATTTGAAAATGATTTAAATTTAGGATTTACTCACTGTTCATCTGTCTCTCTGACCTTCTAGTACTGACAGATGACACGAAGGTGGTAGATGATTCAAAGCTCTTGTATGTCTGCGGCTTTCCATGTTGTGGCAACTATCACGGTCCATGCTCCAAGTGCTGCTCAAGGAAGATTCAATACACTCATGAACCCCCCATGAATGATGGTAAAAACCATTACCTTTAAATTTCACTATCTTTTTCTTTTTTTTTCTTCCTATATTATTATCGTGCACATTAACAATAGGAGATTGTGCAAGCTAACTTTTATTTTTTGTTGTTAACTGTGCAACGAAGGAAGCAAGAAATGGAGGTAATGGTGGATAAGGAGGAAACGATGGGCATAATTGAAATGCAGTTTCTTGTTTTTTTTTTCTTTTGTGTGTGCACTCTTTTTTGGTAGAAAAAATATTGAAATGCTTCGGTTGATCTTAATGTAACTTCGATTATTAAGGACAAAGAGGTTTTATCTCACTGAAACATTTCAATAATTTGGGCCTAGTGGATCGAATTATCATATAGCTTTGACATAGCTTCTTTTGCAGCAATTTTCCCTCCCCAACCAATTTTCCAATTGTCTTCTAATATAGCAACTTATTAGCAATTTCATGGATTTTACATCTTATTCTTTTCTATCATTTTGTTGCCTTAAATATTTGACCAAAATGCATATGCAAGTTTATAACAATAAGCAGAAAAAAAGAGGAAAAAAAAACAATAACTAGTAGAAGGCAAGTAAATAGTAATACCACTGCTAATAAAATCACAAGGTGCTTGTTATTACAGGGGGAGTATCAGTTACAGTGAATATACATCTAATCCTTCTAATGCTAATACTATTCTCTGCTCAAACAAAATCTAGTTTGTCTAGCTAAATTGAAGGCACAAATGTGCAAATTTACATATCAATAATATATCATTCTCTATTTCAAAAAAAAAAATAATAATAATAATATATCATTCTCTAAACGGCACAACAACCAAATTTACCAAAGTTAAAAAATCGCTTTAGTTACGTAACAGCAGCAACAATAAGTAAGTGGGGCACATTTTCAAAATTCGGGAACCAATTCTAAAATTGCATTGTAGTTATGTTAATGGGATTAGTACGTTACACTTGTGAATTTAACAAGCTAGGCATCATGCACCCTAATATAACACAAACACAAGAAAAATGTTTGTTTGATGACATTGAGACAAAGAATGAGGCTGTTAAAAGATAGGTAGGTTAGAAGGATAGTATAATCAGGCTTGGTATGCATTAGAAAATGATGAAGTAACAAAATAGATTCTAGTAAAGATTGCCACCTGTCGACGTTCGAAAACGGTCGACTCAGAAATTCAAAGGCTCAGACTGCGATCAAGATAATTAAATGATGATAACTGTAATCAATGTGGTTTAAATGAAGTTTAAGGTTGGTATATTGTAATAAAAATGGAGAAACATTGGTTATGGTAGATAAATAACAGTAATTGAGCAATTAATAAAGAAATGAGGGGGAATAATGAATACAAACACAAGGATTTTTACGTGGTTCGGTGACTGCGTCTACGTCCATGGGTCATTCTGAATTAATTTCGGTAGAGTAACAGTATACTAGTATTGTTCATTTGTTGGTACAGTAAAAATCTCTTATATTTATAGAGAGGGAAAGATATCAAAAGCGTGTTACACACGTTACAAATCATGGTTATTTCAACTAATTCTGACATAAATCATACTGCATTTATTGTGAAGACAATCATTATTCCCTTCATGCACACGCTGCATTAAATGCACCAGGAGAAGTTTTCTCTTCATTAAATGCACAGTCGCCACATTAAATACTCCTTGGTAACTGTGTAAGTGGCACCGGCATAAAATCAGGGAATTAGGTAAATCTGGTGACTTGCTGCACAAGGTGTCACTCGATGCGAGCTCCTCGATCTGTCGGGCTACGCTAGCTGAATAGATGTTGAAATTGATTGGAAATATACTCGGAGTGTCTTGGCGTTTCGCGAGCTCGCTATAGCGATTTGAGTGTTGGGTCTTCTTGGCCTTTTTGGGCCTTTATTCCTATTCCGGACCTTCTTGGCCCATATCGAGAAAACGGGCATAATATTACCGAAATGAATTAACTAAATAAAAAGTTATATTAATTGTTAAGTTACCATCAGATCCAAAGATTTAAGGTAACAGCTGACAAACATATGTTAAACGCTCCCTATCATGTAACATGTATAATGAGAATATTTTCAAATAAGGGGAATAGAGAGGATTTGAATAAGATATTTCTAAGCTTTGATATCATGTTTGTTATTATTACACCTAAAAACTTAAACTGATCAGAAATCATTCAACTATAGTATTTAAGACTTAAGGTTATGATACGTTAACATTAATAGTGCCCCGTGCTTATTTATCTTAAAAACAGTTATGGAGAAGCCAATTTTCTTCGTTCAATGCATTTGATGCTAGAATGAGCATCTGTAAATTATATCTACTCAACTAGAAGCCCTTATTATTATTTTTTTAATAAAAAAAAATTTAATAATAGCCTTTTTTCAGTAAAGAAACAGAGAAACAATTTCTATTCATTTATAGTTAGTAATTGCAAACTAAATGCCATATAAAATAGGCAGGCATGGTTAGTAAGAAAACTACATGACCATTGTCCTTCAAAAACTAATGTCAGTACATTAGATGAAATAACCATCAAGAGAAAGACATTCACTGTTCATGATAGCTATTAGAATAGGACAAAAATGGTTGCCAATTTTGGGTTCTCTAACAGGATGTATAAACTGATGCAAATTAGGCATGTCTTTGGAATAATCACGTTAAGCTTAATTGAAAATCCGCATAGGGTAGATGATATACTAAACCATAACCTAAGGACTCTTACTCAGGATCGATTTTTGATATCTTTCTCCGCAGATTATGTTACTCCTATGTGACCCAATGTCAACAATGAATAATCATAATAGCAAACAGTGCATCATTGGATTTGATTATATATATTTTTCTTTCTCTTTTAGGATTTGAAATTAGCACTTCAACCTGATTGAAAAATGTTAGTTATCAATAACATGATACATGGGATTTTAAAGAACATTATTTTTAATAATTTTAAATAGAACAAAATTTCCAAATTATAATCAAATTTTCAATAATATATATAATTTGTAACAAAATATAATTCTATCAAATTAATTTAATGTATTATAAATAAAATAACTAAAGTAATTTACTACTTGGAAAAATAATTAAATTTGTTGTTTTCAAGTGAGGCGCTTTAGATTTGAGATATATATGGAGCATGGTGGGACTCTCATAACCAAATCCCATCATCTAATGCCATATCCAAATCCTAACCTTCATGCTTGTCCAAAGCCTCAACCACGTATATGTTGCATGCTGCTATGGTTGTTTATCTCTAGTTGTAATGATAATCCTACTTCCAAACCAAATCGATTGAGCTCTCTAGCCAAGACTTCTAACTGTTGCAAACTATTTACATCATCAAGAACAATAAAGATCCTTTTTCTTTGAAGTTAAGCTAAATAAATAGGGGTATATTAGGAGTACCTAAGTTTAGATTTTCTCCTAATATTGGAAAAATAACCTTATCCCTTAGATGAACTAATCCACCACCTCTTTCTAATGGTTCCCTCACATTCGCAAAGAAGTACCAACCTTTGAATTGACATAAAATCTGATAAAAAAACCACTCCAATAATGGTCGTTTTACCTACATCACCCTGTATCCTAAATACCAATAGCTTGGAAATATAACACGTTCATGCAAAATAACGATTTAACTTCTAGAATGCATGAATCTATCCCAACTAAATCTCTAATACAACTCAAGGGAGACATACCATTCAATATCTTCAAAACATCTTTATCTTTGACAATTTCATTTACTAGTCTGGATTTAGGCCTACCAAGTAGTAATAATGTATTGAAATGAATCACCAAGCCAATGCAAAATAACATAACACATTATGTACTTACTATCATTCTAAAAAGCAAGCTAGCAAAACTAGAAATGTAAGTTCTAGTAGTGATCATGCACATATAACAAAATATACCTAACTACAGAGGAATTAAATCCAGATAGACTAGATGCTTCAGTCAAAGCATGTCTGCATTCCTTGTTATGATTAACAAAAGGAACTTTGAATGTCCCGGTTTGGTTGCGTACATGGGATGGATTAACTTGGTAGAAAATAGGTATGAGAATTTGGTTATTTAGTTTCTTGAGCTTGATAATCACTGCAAGCTCACACAAGCACCCTTTTGAAAAAGCATAGTTTTCAAAGAAAATGACTAGTGAGATGCTTGATTCTTGAATAGCTATCTAATGGGGTGGTGAAGTTCCATCTCCTCTCTTGATTTGAATGTGTTTCTTAGACAAAGCTTGGAAAAGATGACTTGTGAAAGTGTCACTGGTATCTTTAGCTCTGAAATTGAGGAAGACAAAATTTACTTTCTTCCACGATTTGTGGTGGTGATGGTGGTGGAGGTGGAGGTGGAAGATGAAGAAGCCCCCATTAGTGAGAAGAAATACAAGACTAAATAATAGGACCGATTGATAGATGTCAACGAGAACAATTATTTTGTTCCCAAGAGGACAAACTAGTGATTGAAACACCATTTCTAATTATAATATTGTGAAGATGGCATGCATGTCAGCCATTAATACTAGTAGTCAAGCACTTCTCTCAATCTCGATCCTAAGAGACATTTTAGTGGACTATTATGAATTTATGAAAATATTAGTAGATTGATTTTTTTTTTTTTTGACTTAATTGACTTTTTTGATATTAAATCAAATAACCATCAGAACTTAACTAAGAAAGAACTTTATTGTGTGGCCAACAAATCTACTCCCAGAGATGAGGAGAGGTCGACCTACAAGTTATGGGAAAATTGTCATGCTTGATGCTTCTACCTATATTTTGTATGGATTGCAACTTGAACCTATCACTTTACTTTGGACAAAGTATTGGTAGGTAGATTGGTGGCCATCCAACAACACACTTAAAGCTTGGTAGATTGAGTTTCAATATTATAAGATATGTATCCTAATTAATTATTCTTTTTTATTTTTTTTCCTCTTTCTTCTATCTTCCATTTTAATTCTCTCCTTGTTCTTTCAATATTTTGCTATATAAATTCTTACATACTTTCTTTACAATATTATTTTTCATGAGAGAAAAACATTATGTTGAAGTTCATATTTCATGAGAGAAAAATATTATGTTGAAGTTCGTAGTAGTGAATTGATTTGTTCTTTATAGTGAAAAGATGATTTTGTTTTTTTTTTTTTTTAAATTTTTTTAATTTTTTTTTCGGTTGGATTTATAAATTTGTTTAAATTAAAAGTTGAAATAAAAAAAATAACAAAATGTTCTTTAAAAGAAAGAAAAAAAAAACTCTAATCATGAAGAAAACTTAAAGATCTGAAAATTATTTAAAAAAAGAAAAAATAAAGATAAGGAAAATAAAAAAATATCTTTTGAAGGAAGAAAAATATCTTTTAAATGAACAAAATATCTCTCGACGAAAAAGAAATATAACTCTAAGGCTTCGTTTGTCATACAAAATTAGATTGAATTGATTAAACTAATACAACGATGTGTTTGGTATTTGTACGAGATTGAATTAAAAATAATGGCGTATTATGGAATTAGATAAAAATAATAATTGTATTTCATATCATTTTAATAATATAAAACTAAAAATATTTTAATATTATTTTGAAAAGTAAACTAAACATTTAAAATTATATTTTGAAATAATATTTATTTTATAATTATTATTGAAATATATATATTTTTAATATTTTAATAATGTATATATAAGTAATATTAATAATAATTTTAATATTTTATATAATTAATGTAAGAAAGAAAAGAAGGGAAAAAAAAAGTCAAAAAAGGAACAAAAGGTGTCCAAGGCTAATTCTAATCCACTAAATTGGTGAGTTAAATTTATCCCACCGAAGTGAAATAAATTGGTTGCATGAGATTGGATTGCTCCCTTACTACATATGTCACCTAATATGAAGCATTCATTAATAGATTTGCAAACCAAGCATTGTTTTTTTTTTTTTCGTTTTTTTTTTAGTTGTAATATGAAGCACTCATTAATAGACTGACAAATCAAACATTAGATAATCATGCGATGACGAGATTTTATCTATTAAAACTAATAAAAAGGAGAACAAATTAACTGTGCAACATTTTGTACATACACAGTAATAGATTTAATTGCAAACTAATATTGTTACTTCTGTTAAAAACAAACAGCCACATCACTAACCAAGTCAATTGTTAATTTGTTATGTTAAAAATAATATAAAATCAAATGTAATCTTAAACTGAAATTTGACTAAATAACAGATAAATCATTCTTGTTCAGAAAGTAGACTGACCATCTAGGTGTTTCCATCTTTTCTCAATCACCCATTTTGAAACCATTTGCCCGTTTTTAAACCAAAATAATAATGGTAAATAATAATAGTTAAAAAAAACAACCGCTTTTGTCCGATTTTCCTGATTTGCCAGCACTCTCTCTCCCATCAATCAAAATATCACTCAAATTTGTGTATTGTGTGCACTGGATCTTCACCAAATTTGTCAATAATACATCCACAGACCGATTATATCGTCACAATCCAAACTATAAATTCCTCAGAACCCAGAACTTGTTATATTTCATTCCACAAATCATAGGCCAAAAAATGAACATAGGAGAAGAACCCAATCACAAAATCACGAAAGCAAGAAGAAGATCAACCAGTCCCCAAAATCATGAAAGCACAATTTTTTCTTTCTTTTCTTTTTAAAATTAACAAAAAAAATGTAGAAATTGAGTGAGAAGTAATTATAAAGGCAAAAGATTGACTGTTTGTTTAGTAATTAAATTAACCAGAAATGAACTCCAGACTGTGGAGGTCTAGTGCTTTCCAGATCCTCCACCTGCTGTGGTTTATCTTCTATATGTTTTAAAACTTTTTTTTTTTTTTTTTGACAAAAATTTTCTTTTAATATGATTTATGGTTTTCTTAAAATTATTAATAGGGGTGATGTGTCAAGATATAATTGAGAAACATATTGTTCTTTTATTTATATATTTAATGACATTAAAAAGATCAATTTCCCCTAACCAATTGAAATTAACAATAGTCAATAGTTAATCAATCTGATTGATGAGATTTTCTTGTAATTAAATCATTATCTTAGAATGGATTATAATTAGTGTTAAAGTAAAGAAAAGTTAGTCCAATTTACTTTTATATATTATAATAATTTTTTGATACAATATTTTAATATACAAAACAGGTGCAGTTAAACGGTCAACATTTTCACCTAGTAGCGGAGATATGAAACCATAACGCGCATGCCCAAGAAAAAAGGGCGAAACCCCATCGTCTTTTTATTAGTGCGCAAACCCTTTTTTGGATGTACACGGTGAAGTCATGGACATGCATATTCAAAGCCGAAAAACACTCGAAGTCGCCTGGCTTAATGGTTATGTGTGACAACGTTAGAATGCCACGTCTGTTAATGGCAAAAAGACGAAAAAATTTTAAGACTCCCTTATATCAAATATGGTGTGATGAATGAATAAATTAATGTCATTTTATTTTTCTTTTAATTTTTTAATTGTTCCGTCGTATCATATCAACCATTGTTACATCTGGCATGAAAAATATCCCACGCATTCAACCGGTACATAAACCAAAAAAGCATGTGTGGCATTGCCCGCCCTTCGAGAATTCCGACGAAAGCCAGCTGCCATCCCACTTTTCTCACTAGCAAGACACAAGTCACTCAATATCTTCACTACCGACCTCATCTCTAGTTTTACTGGGTCAGAAGAGCCATCTTGGAAACAGTTCGCGGAAGTTTTTCTCCTCTCGAAAACCTCCTCTTGTTTCTATCATATCTACGACGTCACCGAGTTCGTCGATATCGACGACAAGCCATCGCTAGCCGACGGCACGTTTCCGAAAAAAAAGAAGCATCGACAGACTAAAACCATGACGTTTATTAGGTAATCAACATAAACTGTGGATAGATACGTATTATTTCTCTCTTGTTTTTCCTTTTATATGTCAATGTACTTTAACAAATTCAACTCAATCTCTCTGTTTTGAAGGAAGAAGACAATCATTGGGTTCATGGTTCTGCTCTGCTTTATTGCGTCCATTGCCAGCGCTGAAGCCAGAGCTTGCCCTGCTGCGGGAACCAATGCCACCACCTTCTCTGGTACTTTCCAAAAACTCATTGCTTTCTTCATTTGTTTTGCATCCGGAACCATTATATATTATGGCTTTGACTACGATACTGATTAACTTTCAAGTAAATTAGCATTGTATATTGCTTGAGTTGTTAAATCATTCCTAGACACCATCTTTTATCTATAGATTCCAAATTAAATTGTGAAATTGGAGGAGGTGGACATGGTGGTGGCGGTCATGGTGGTGAAGGTGGACACGGTGGTGGTGTATATGGAGGAGAAGGTGGCGAAGGTGCTGGTGAACATGTAGGAAGAGGTGGAAAAGGTGGTGGAGGATATGGAGGAGGAGGAGGTAAAGGTGGCCGTGGAGGTGGAGAAGGAGGAAAAGGTGGAGGTGGTGGGGGTTTAGTACAGGAAGAAGTAGAAATACAGGGAGGAGGCAAAGGTGGCGGAGGAAAGGTGGCGGTGGATATGGAGGAGGAGGAGGAGGAGGAGGAGGCATAGGTGGAGGTGGATATGGAGGAGGAGGCGCCAAATTAGGCGATCAAGTTAACTTATTTTTTATTTGAATTAAAAATAAATAAATAATGGAAAAGTTCTCTATTTCTGGTAGACAATGTGTGGCTAAACTGATTGGGAATTTTTTGATTGTAAGATTGAGTACTCTGTTAGAATTGGGTAAAAAATTTGGCATTTATCTAGAATTTTAATGTGGCTTGCTTGTCTTGCTATGTGAAGAGTTTGTGTTGCCTCAACTTGTGTTTGTTGTGGTGAGGAGAGGGAGTGTCTTGTTCATGCTTTATTCACATGTGAACATGGGTTGCCACTGCTTGGTGGAAGCCCTTCATCCTCATTTGCAGGTGGTTTTTGAGCAGCGGTGTGCTTTGTTGTGGGTCCTTTCTAATGGTGGATGTTTTCGGATTCGAGTTGAATTGGGTTGAAAATCTCTTAATTCTATATGGTTTGAGTTGAAAATTTGTCAACTCAACTCAACCCAATAATATTCAAATTGTTTAGATTGAGTTGATCGGATTAGATTTAATTCATCATAAATACATAAAATGTGTTTATAACTATTATAGTTTCAGTAATTTGATTACAAATAAAATTAGTACAAATAAATATTCAATTATTCAAAATAAAAAATTCAATCCATCATAAAGGTTATTCTTGATCTTCATCTCTAGCAAATGTTCTTTTAGAAGAAAAAAAAAAAAAATTAATTTAGAACTATAATTGAGCGTTTGTTGAGTTGGATTAAGTTGGGTTGAAAATTTTTCAACCTAACTCAATCCAATTTAATTTTCAACCCAATTCAATCCATCTCAAATTTTTTAAGATTTAACCCAACTCAACAAGATAAAAAGTGGTCGGGTTGGGTTGGATTTGTCGAGTTGGATTGGAGATGTATACCCCTAGTCCTTTCCTCTTTTTTGTTTGTTGGCGTTGTGTATTTAGACCAAAAGGACTTTTTGGATCCAAATTGTGTGGTGACTTTTGCTAAAATTATGCTGGAAGAGTTTAATGGTATTCATATAAATTTCCTACTTTTAGGTTCTTTTGTTTCTATATAGATGGTTGTCTCCTGCTAATAAACTGAAATTGAATGTGGATGATGGCTTTGGCTCAGATGATTGTTCTTCAATAGGTGTTGGAGCTGCTATTCGAGATCCTTTAGTTGCGTGCAGGCATCTTTTGCTTTTTGTCACATTGGTTCCTTCTCTGCTCATATTGGAGAGTTATATGCAGCTTGACAAGTCATGGTTCAAGCTTTCTGCTTTGGTTTCTTGGTTGGGAACCGGCTATCATACGAACGTCAAAAAATTGCTGTAACCGTTGGATGATGAAAAAGACGTTCGTATGATATGAACTGTGTCCAAAAAATTGTTGTAACCGTTGGATGATGAAAAAGTTAATCCAACGGTTGAAAAGAAAAAGAGACAAAAAATTAATAAAAACCAGTAACTGATTAATTAGGTCACTTCACCAAATTCTCTCTCCTCAGTCCTGTCCTATGCTCTCTGTTTTCACTTTTGTTCTCCCTTCCATTTCATCTATTCTCTGAAAAATCAAATCCCTAAAACCCAAAATTTATCAGGATTTTTTTTTTCTTTTTTAATTGTTTTACTCAATCAGAATCACAACCTCAAAATAATTGAGATTCTCCGGGAACAACAAGCTGGCGAGACGTCGCAACTAGCCCGATATATTATTGCTTCAAGCTCTACAGATGTTGACGTAGCCGGTATTTTCCTATGAGGAATTCGATTTCATCGATTTGGGGCTTCCGTTTTTGGTCTTGAAGGCAAGCTTGGTGAGTCGCAAGTGGATGAGCGAGCGAGTGTTGGAGGATGTGAACTGAGAGGCCTACCACCTTCGTCGTTGACAGGTATGTATTTTATAATCAATATTTTGAAAAAGTCGGCTTGTTGGTGTGTTAGAGAGTTGTTAGGTGCAGTTATTTGTGATGTTTGAAATTTGTTTAAAAGATGAATGTTTGGTCAGAAAATAATGAATGACAAGTGAAGATACATATCCATCCTTTGGAGAAGAAAGAGAGAGACCCAGATTGACACTAGACTCTGGAGTGTCTGCATTGGCTTTTGGAGACTGAGAAGTAGAAGAAGAGCAAAAGATGAGAGAGACATGGGACTTGTTTAGGGAGGTGTTTAGAAAGGTAGGTCTATTGGTGTGAGATGGTCTTGATGTAGCTCTATTGGTTGTTGAATTTGAGAAGTAGAGCAATTGTTGGCTTAGAGCAACCACAGCCATTCAGATTCCCACTCTTTTTCTAGGTATGTCGAATTTTGGTCCTACATTTATGTTATGTATGAGAAATCAACCAACTTAGAATGTTGTGTGACTGATATGTATGAAGATTGTTTATTTGTTTAGATAAACAACTTAGAATGCTATGTGACTGATATGTATGAAGATTGTTTATTTGTTTAGATAATAATATTATTGTAGTGATGTTATAGGGAGTTTATAGTTCTTGCATTATTTACAATAATATGTTGAACAAGTTCCTATTTAAGGTTGCTGCAAAATTTCTTTCCACATTTGTATGTAGGGCTTTATCTCTTTTGTTAGTAAAATCTATGGAATGTGAACTTTACGAAAGGCTGTAGAAGTTGTATCATGTTAATTACCTTCCAGAACATCATTTGGTTCTTAGAGTTAATTTTGTGGTAAGTATTGCGAAGGTCACATTTTGTTTGAATTCTGCAAGGTTCTGCAAGGCAAGTAACAGCATTAGATAAAACCTTTAGTAGACATTTGCTTGCCATGATATGTATTTTGACTTGAAGGTTAGGCTATGTGTAGAGGGTTAAAGTGGTGGCAGAAGAGGCTTTCTTGTAAAGTTACAAAATGTTGTGAATTCCTTGCCAAGGTCCCTTCTGACTAGGTTACCGAGATGTCTTTCCTGATTTTGTTGGTTGTTGATTTTGTTTATAATTTCTATTGTCTTGTTGGTGAAGTGAAGTCCTGATACCAAAATTCTCGTTGTAATTTGTTTTAAGTAGGATTGTTGGTTCTTTTAAGCTTGAGCAAATAGTCCTTGATATTTGCTCTTAATTTACTCCATCAAGGATGTGTAATATCTGCAGCCTGTCTAGTATATTGAGAGCATTTCTCTTCTTTTTGTTCCCATCCCTTGATGTTACTCCTGCCTAATTTTTAGGTTTCATTTGACCTACAAAGTTAACTGCAAATGCTGTCATGCTTATTGGACTACTATTTTTATAAGATCTATGGACATTTATATCATGATACGTAGCAAATCTGTCGTTTGAGTCACATATTCTTGTTGCTTTCCACGTATATTTTGACTCTCATTATAATTGGTCATATGGGAATATTTGCACTAGCATATCAATAAATTTTCATTTTCATATGCTTCTTTTGTGGCAGAACAACTTGGTGTTCTTCAGGTTGTCCCAAGCAAGAGAGTTAAGCTCCATTCAAGGCCCTGAAGGCTGCACTAGAACATCAATAGAATCAGTAGAAGCTAGCAACTAGTGATTTAAAATTGAGAGATGGCGTGCATGGATCGGGCAGTGTTGGAAGATGTGGTGAAGATAGTAAGAGAAGTAAATAGTGGTAGCTAAGTTGTAGAAAGAGTTGAGTTTGTTGAACTTCAACTGAGGTTCTTGCCTGAGGCTTTTGGAAAGCTTAAAGGTCTAATTTTGTATAATCTCTTTAACAATCAGTTGGAGGTAACTTCTATTTTGCTTATTTCTACTTCTTTTAACTATTATGCGTGGTTTTTGTTGAATAGGATAAGTGGTTCTCTCTCTTTTTTTTTTTATTTTATTTATAATATAATTTTTGTTGTTTTGGTTTATAGATAGATCACACATAGATTTGAGTTTATATTAACTGATTACAAATTGGGATAGGTTTGATTTTTATTTTCATTTCCAGCTGCAGACAGAAAAAAGAAATCATAACTTCGTTTATATATAATTAGAAGGTAAATAGATAGAGATAGATGAAGCAGTGTGCAATCCAGCAAAACATGGTGGCAGGTGGTCATGAAGAGATGAGAAACTCAATTCCAGTTATGGTTTCCTATACAAGAGACAGAGACTACTTGATTTGTCCAAAATTCTGTACACCGCCATCAACAAGAACTGTGACCCCCAACCTCTTCCCTTTTTAGGTGGAATCTCATGTACAAAATTCTATATAATCATCTCCCTATTTTTTTAAAAGAAGTCTGTTGAAAAGATAAGTTTTTTCTTTTTCTATTTGTTGATTATTATTTTTTTATTTGCAACAATCAAGCTGAGAATTTGTATTCAACAGCAAGGTCTGATTTTTTCAACATCATTTTGCCAATTTTTTTTTTAATTATAAATATATAAATATGATTTGACCTTATATTTATGCATATAGGTACTAGATCTATGACTAAAGAATTCTTAAGTTATCAAAATCTGTGCCTTTTGATTTCATGAAATGTTTTTGGGTAATTGTGTTTTGATTATTATATTCTCTTAAAATTTGTTATGGAAATGGTAGTTTGTATCCTTAAGATTATCTGAAGGGTGGATTTGACAAATAATTTAATTGAATTGAACATAATGGTTATGGTGGTAGATCTATGATGAAGAATTGTTAAGTTGTACCAGATCTAAGCTTGATTGCATGTGATTGTAATTCTACTGCATTTTTATAATGCAGAAGTTGCTGGATAAAGATTCCAGCAGGAACTTTTGATGGCAGTTAGATATAGGGTTTTTTTGCATTTTCTGGTGAGATGGGAGAGGATAGGTCTAGGTTTCAATGAGTTTTTAAATTTTTTTTATTTTTTATTTTTGTGTAATTATGTTTTGATTATTATATTCTCTCTCTTCTTTACTTAACTAGTCACCATCTTTTCATCTTTTTTTTTTTTTCCATACATCCTAACTGTTGGATGCAAATTTTTCACATCCAACGGTCGAGCATCACTTTTTTGCGTTGTATGTATGATGCGAACACTTTTTTAGTGTTTGTATCATAGTCATTTCCATACTATGGAGGAAAAGTTAGTATGCTTGTCGGTGGACCGATGGAGATAATCCACGCCCATGACCGTGAGCACTACCATTCCATTTTGGAAACGACTATGATACAAACACTGAAAAATGTTTGTATCATACATACAAATAGAAAGAATAAAGTCCAACCGTTGGATGATCAAAATTTGCATCCAACGATTAGGATGTTTAGAAAAGGAAAAAAGTTAAAAAATGACAAAAACTTATGATCAACTAAGTAAAGGAGAGAAATTTGAAATTAGAAAAATGAAAATATAAAAAACCAAACCTAATCTATCATTTAGTCTCATTTCTCTCTAAAAGAAACCTTAGTTGACATCCATTTTCTCTCCAAACTCTCTGTCACATCATCAATGATCTTGTTGCGTTGGCATCGTCGCTCTCTCTCTGCATCATCATTGACTCGCTGGTGTCACCTCTTTGTCTCAGCAATCAACATCATTAAATCGTCACAGCCTCAAAGTCATAAGATCGTTGACTTTTCCGCTCTGTCACAACTCACAACATCATTATCAACTTGATGCTCTCTCTCAGCTTCATCATTGACTCCTCCACCGTTCACTAGATCGTCAACCAGCAAAGGTCGATTGTCTTCTTTTCCTCCATCAAAGACCTTGACGCTCTAAGATTGGTAACATTTTTTTCTTCTTCTTCTGTTGGAAAATCTTCTGTTTTCTCTGTCATTTTTGTACTTTTTAAGGGTTTTTTTTTTAAAAAAATAATTTTTGAGTTAATCCACAGAAGCTTAGATTTTTCACTTTTAGGTCTATCAAAAATCAATTGAATGTGCAGAGGACACTAAGATGTTTTAGAATTTTGAGCATAGGTGCATCAAAAATCAATTATATAAATTTTGTTTAAGCTTAAGTCTATTTATGAATTTAGTTGCTATTGTTTTCTCCATTTCTATGCATTGCACTACAAATTAGGCATGAAACACATACAACATATAACATACTAGCAGTACAAGTTTATACTTATAATTACAAATACAATACATAGAATTTATGAGAAAGCACGGATGGTTCCAAAACTAATCAAAATCTGTATGTCCACCCTAAATTGTATCATATAAACTAGCTTTGCAATCGTATTATCTGCTCGATTGTTGGTTGTTGTTCCTGTTCTATTTAAATAATTATGGTCGCTACTACACTTTCATGCTAATTTTCATCTATTGTTTTGTTACTATTTTCCTTTCAATGGTTTGCGTTGTACTACTATCTACCACTATATTACTTTATTTTATTTTTTTGGATTTAAATGAATATCATCATCAAAATTGTTGCAGGGAATGATGTTGGTAAAATATTGATTGACAAGTTTTCATCTAGGTGTATATATTTTGTCAAAAGAATATCAAGTTCGAATGTGCAAAGAAAATGTTTTGAAGGAATTTATCGTCTTTTGCGGTAGATATGCCGATAAGTGTGAGATTGAAAATGTTTAGAATTTTTTTATTCTTACTATTTTGAAAGTGAACTGTGCCATTTTTATTTTGTAAATTTTAAATTTCTAGTTAAGGCTTTTTAAAAAAAAAAAAAAAATTTATTAAAGGTGGGGAAAAAGGAATGAAAGTAATAAGAAAGGTGTCAAACCTTGCTATTATGGCAAGGGATAGTTGGTGCTTTAACTAACTCTACCAGCTACATTTGACAGAACATGATGTTATCAAAATAAGTTTTTAATTTTATTAAAAGTTAAAATTGTCAATTAGAAAACCATTAATTTTGATTTAAATGGATTTGAATTTTTTTTTTAGAAATTCAAAGTCTTGTCATATGATATATTAATGGAAGACTTGAAATTTGTTTAGATGATAAGCAAATTTGATATAAAATTATATTAAAGTATTAATTTATTTTACAAGTCTTGACATTTCATTGGAGTTACATGTTAATTCAAAACTATATCATAAATTTAAAGTACATTACATATTAATTTTTTTTTTAAAAAGTATTAAATGTGAATCAAATAGTCTAACACTCACCAAATTTTAAGGTATTAAGAAAATAAAAACAATGTAAATTATGAATTTCTTTGAATTTTATTTTATTTTTTAAGATAATCGAATCTAAATTTTTTTATGGCTAACAATGAAAAATTAATATAATTACTATAGAAATTTATATCATAACAATTATAAATAAGTAAAATTAATTTAATATTAAACAAATTAAATAAAATTAATACAAAATATTTAATATCATTGTATTTTTTGCAACAGATAATATTTTAATTTATTCAAAAATAAATTTTAAAGTAAATTATAAATTATCTACTATGTTCAAAAATATTATGTTATGGTAAATTTTGTGGTTTAATTATAAACGAAATATATAAGATTTAATACTTATTTGTAAATATTTTAGTTAATTTTACTAAGTTTAATTGGCTACATTTATATGTGTAAATTAATACTAATAATTAGTTTGGATAAAGTTAGTGAAATAAAGTGTAATCTAATGCTTGTGAACTTCAACTTTTAGATGGTATCATTGTGTAAAAAATAATATTCGAATGCTATGAAAATCATGAATATTTTATAAATTTTTATCTTTCTTCAATTTTGTCAAAAAATTAATTTAGATTAGTAATTCTAACTTTACATCCAAAATTAAATCCTATTAAGTTTACGCTTGCTTGTTGTCACGGACAAGCGTGACGAGACAGCCTTCCATCACACTTGGACATGACAGGATAGCCTCTCTTCACTTCCAAGCATGTTTGGGAGTGATAAGAGGCTCTCCTGTCATGCTTGAGTGTGACAACAAGCTCTCTCGTCACGCTTACGTATGATGAAAAGTTATCCTGTTATACCTATGCGTGACAAGAGGTAAATGTGACATGATAGTCTCTTGTCAGGCTTCTCTTATCACGGTATTTTTATAATTTTATTAAGAAGGGTATTTTGGGAATCATGGGATATTGAGCGTAATTTATTTATTTGAGGGGTCAAAAAATTAATTTTATTTTGTAAGAGGAAAAATGAATTTTGGTTTTGAAAGAGGTGTCATTTTTGAAATTTTCACTATTATTAAAATATACCTCATTGTATAAAATGTTGGATAAAATACATGTCACAATGTCATAAATGGTCAAAATCCGTCTTGTTTCATAAATGTAGTTATAAATCTTCTCTTAGTTTCATAAATAGTCAAAATAGATCGTAACACTATCATTATTCTCCAAAACCCATTATGCTATCTAAAAATTTCTTAAACCTCATAAGGGTAAGTTTGTAAATACAAAAGTAAATCCTAAAAAAATATATATGAAATTATATTAAAATTAAGTGTTAATACATTTATGTGTTTTTAAGAAATAATTTAATAAACTTATTATATTCAAAAATCTATAAGGGTTCATCTACTTGCTAGCCTAATTTCAATTATTTAATATGAGATTCATGACCTGCTAACATTTAATTATTTAATGGAGTTGCTCATAGAACAACTTTAAAGTTTGCTAACGTCATACGTCAATTTTTGTTAAATTTGAAAAACATCAAACGTTGTCCTAAAGTCAAACTTGTTCAACAACTTCGACGTCGATCTCAACAAGTTAACATTGCACAACTTGTTAATATGAATGTTGGAATTGTTCATGGAACAAGTATGATGTTTGCTAATGTCATACGTTCATTTTTATTAAGTATGAACAACTTCGGACGTTATCCAAACGTCAAACTTGTTTACTTAACAAGTTTGACGTAAAACAAGTTTGATGTTGATCTTAACAAGTTGACGTTACATAACTTGTTCACATGAACGTTGAAATTGTTCATGGAACAAGTATGACTTTTCCTGATATCATACGTCCATTTTTGTTAAGTTTGAACAACTTCCAGCATTGTCTTAACGTCAAATTTATTTGCTGAACAACTTCAACGTTGATCTCAACAAGATGACATCACATAACTTGTTAAGATAACGTTAGAGTTGTTCATAGAACAATTTTGACGTTTGCTGACGTCATACATCCATTTTTGTTAAGTTTGAATAACTTCGAACGTTGTCTTAATGTCAAACTTGTTCACTGAACAACTTCAACGTTGATCTTAACAAGATGACATCATATAACTTGTTCACATAACATTGAAGTTGTTAATAGAACAACTTTCACGTTTGCTAATGTCATAGGTCCATTTTTGTTAAATTTGAACAACTTCTGATGTTGTTCTAACGTCAAACTTGTTCGCTGAACAACTTGAACGTTGAACTCAATAAGATGACATCACATAACTTGTTAAGATAACATTGGAGTTGTTCATAGAACAACTTTGACGTTTGCTTACGTCATAGGTACATTTTTGTTAAGTTTGATCAACTTCCAACATTGTTCTAACGTCAACTTGTTCACTGAACAACTTCAATGTTGATCTCAGTAAGATAATGTCATATAACTTGTTAACATAATGTTGGAGTTGTTCATAAAATAACTTTGACGTTTGCTGACGTCATACGTCCATTTTTGTTAAGTTTGAACAACTTCGAACGTTGTCCTAACATCAAACTTATTCGCTGAACAACTTCGACATTGATCTCAATAAGATGACATCACATAACTTGTTAACATAACGTTGCAGTTGTTGATAGAACAACTTTCATGTTTGCTGACGTCGTAGGTCCATTTTTGTTAAGTTTGAACAACTTTCGATGTTATCCTAATGTCAAACTTGTTAACTGAACAACTTCAACGTTGATCTCAATAAGATGACATTATATAACTTGTTAAGATAAGGTTAGAGTTGTTCATAGAACAACTTTCACGTTTGTTGACGTCATACGTCGATTTTTGTTAAGTTTGAACAACTTCGGACATTGCCCTAACGTCAAACTTGTTCGCTGAACAACTTCGACGTTGATCTCAATAAGATGACGTCAGATAATTTGTTCACATAACATTACAGTTGTTATTGGAACAACTTTGATGTTTGCTGACGTTGCAGTTGTTGATAGAACAACTTTCACGTTTGCTGATGTCATAGGTCCATTTTTGTTAAGTTTGAACAACTTCCAATGTTATCCTAACGTCAAACTTGTTAGTTGAACAACTTCAACGTTGATCTCAACAAGATGACGTCACATAACTTGTTAAGATAATGTTAGAGTTGTTCATAGAACAACTTTCACGTTGGCTGACGTCATACGTCAATTTTTGTTAAGTTCGAACAACTTCGGACATTATCCTAACGTCAAACTTATTCATTGAACAACTTCGACGTTAATTTCAACAAGATGACGTCACATAATTTGTTCATATAATGTTAGAGTTGTTATTGGAACAACTTTGATGTTTGCTAACATCATACGTCGATTTTTGTTAAGTTTGAACAACTTCGGACGTTGTTCTAATGTCAAACTTGTTCCCTTAACAATTTCAACGTTGATCTTAACAAGATGATATCACACAACTTGTTAACATAACGTTGAAGTTATTGATAGAATAAATTTGACGTTTGTTGATGTCATGCATCCATTTTGTTAAGTTTGAACAACTTCCGACGTTGTCCTAACGTCAAACTTGTTCGCTGAACAACTTTAACATTGATCTTAACAAGATAATGACATAACTTGTTAAGTTAACATTGGAGTTGTTCATAGAACAACTTTGACGTTTGCTGATACCATACGTCCATTTTTGTTAAGTTTGAACAACTTTGACGTTGTCCTAACGTCAAACTTGTTCGTTGAACAATTTTGACGTTGATCTCAACAAGATAACGTCACATAACTTGTTCATATAATGTTAGAGTTGTTATTAGAACAACTTTGACATTTGCTAACATCATACTTCGATTTTTGTCAAGTTTGAACAACTTCGAACGTTGTTCTAACGTTAAACTTATTTCTTCAACAACTTCAACGTTGATCTCAACAAGATGACATCACAGAACTTGTTAACATAACGTTAAAGTTGTTGATAGAATAACTTTGACATTTGCTGATATCATACATTCATTTTTGTTAAGTTTGAACAACTTCCGACGTTGTCCTAACATCAAACTTATTCGCTAAATAACTTCAACATTGATCTTAACAAGATGACGTCACACAACTTGTTAAAATAACGTTGGAGTTGTTATTGGAACAACTTTGACGTTTGTTGACATCATATGTCCATCTTTATTAAGTTTCAACAACTTCGTACGTTGTTCTGACGTCAAACTTGTTCTCTGAACAACTTTGACGTTGATGTCAACAAGATGACATCACACAACTTGTTAACATAATGTTGAAATTGTTAATAGAACAACTTTCACGTTTGCTGATATCATAGGTCTATTTTTGTTAAGTTTGAACATTTTCTGACGTTGTCCTAACGTCAAACTTGTGCAGTTAACAACTTCAACGTTGATTTCAACAAGTTGACGTTACTGAACTTGTTAAAAAGAATATTAAAGTTGTTGACCGAACAACTTCAAGGTTAATATTAATTTTTAATAATAAAAAATAGTTAAATAATAATATATATTATAATAAATTATTATAATTATATATTATTTTAATTATAATATAATATATTTTAATTTAATAATAAAATATTAATAATAACTTAAAATATTTATAATATTATTATAATACTATATTTTATAATAAAATATTATATTTATATATTATTTTATTATTAAACTAGTATTTATTATAAAATTATTATTTTTAATCTGCAGCAACTGGTTGAAACCGGTTGCTACAGGTTAAAATAAACACTATTTGGCTGCCAAGCCAAATGTGTTTGTATGGTACAAACAACTTTGTACCATAGCCATTCCCTCTTGGTTGATATATTTGAAAGTGATTCTCAGCATGCTGTTTCTAGTATCAATGACTATCCCTATTAGCTGTTAGTGGTCTCTTATATCATGAGATTTTGATTCTCTTGAATATTCCTCCTCTCTTTTTGTTTCTAGAACAGGGTATAGTGTTGGTTATATGTTACAAAATACGTTGTTAGGTCCATTGATGATAAGATTTGGTTGCATGTTTGCCCATCTCTAGTCTCCAGTCTTGTTTTAACATATGCTTCTTGATAAAGTTTGGGTGTCTCTTACCCAATTTTCAAACCCGACTTTTTAGAAGCATTAAGTTGAATAAACAGTATTAGGCCAGCTGCTATACCAGGCCACTTGAAAATTTTAATAATAAGAAATGATACTTACACACTTAAATAAGTATGTGCACTTCTTTTTGTTTGTATTTAAATTTTATTTTGTTATTTTTTTGAAGTAATTTTATTTTGTTATTACTTAGGAATTTTAAAGTTTAATTGTATTTTATTCTCTTAACGTAGTAAAACTTAAAAAATTATTTAATTTTTGTTATTGTGTATGCTACAACAATTATTTCTATAAGCTATTATGAGAATGGTTTCTCTTCTATCTCTTTTGGTTTCACATTTTCACTCATTGTCTTACTTATCCATTTGACCTTCTGGTGTACTAACAAAGATGACGAAGGGGGAAGATGATTCAAAGTTCTTATACATGTGTGGCTTCCCCTATTGTGGTACAAACTATCCTAGTCCATGCTCCAAGTACTGCCTAAAGGAGATTCGACTTACTTATGAACCCCCCATGAATGATGGTGAAAACCCTTTGAATCTTAACTTTTATTTGTTACCATTTTATTGGCATACACATTAACATACTTGAATTTTTAATTTCACTTTCTAGAATTAGTAATTGTTATTGACTAATGACCTACAGTAACCAAAAGTTTTTTTTTTTTTTCTAAAAAAAAAAAGTTACTTTCATGTATCTCGCTTTGATGACTTATTTAATTATTATAGAGTTAGTTGCAATAACTTACCTTGAGGTTTTCAATAAAAGTTTACTATTCAACTACTTGTATTAATTGCTGCAGCCACCCTTCTGAAAAGTCAAAATCCATCCATTTTAACAGATAACTAAGATTGGATGTTAAAAAGTCAAAAATACCCTTAGAATTTATTTTGTAAGTTTTAATTGCCTTTTATCATTAAAATGCTAGTATTCTAATTGCTTTAGTCAAGATTTTCAAGGTATTAGAGGATTAATTAGTTTAATTCACTATGTATTCTATGTTCATCATTTGCATAAGCAACCATGGGCTACCATCCATCCTAAGGAAAAAACCTAAAATAAGGTATAGCCAACCCCATCAATTTCAACATCGTCTAACAACATTTTAAAATTCTAAACATGATTCTTGTGCATTAGAAACACATCTTTGTTTTGAGTTATGATCCTACTTGGTAAAAATACCAATGGGAATATGACACTTATTCAAAGTAGTCATAATAGAAACTAAACTTTATCTATGATGGACAACCATTTAACTTAATGATGCATATAGTAGGTCTAACTAATCTCTCAAATCCAGTCAACTACAATCCAACTCAGTTGTCAAATGTGTCTATTTTTTGATATCTTAGGTTTTTCAACTTCTAGAATTTCTATTCGGTCAGACTTCTTCTCCTTTCTCATCAACAAAACCCAAAGATCATTAATATTTAAAAAAAAAAAAAACCACCATTGACAAATTCATCGCCATCATCTACAAAACCCATAATCATCACCAACAATCAAATGATGATATCATCTTCCACCATAACCACCAGTAGCCCAACCATTTTCAAACGAATCCTGGTATCTCTCTCTCTCTCTCTCTCTCTCTCTCTTCTCTCAGAGCAACTCAACCTCAACCCAATAACCCAACCATAACCACCAGCAACCTCAACCTAGCAATCGAACCCAAGCACATCTCTTTCTCTCTCTCATTGTCTCTCTCTTAGTTTCAACTTTGAACAAACCCAAGCAACCTAGGTTCGTTCAAAGTTTGTTTAGGGATTGCAGATGAAGATATTCATCTTAAGCTTCATCTGGATGAAGAACAAGATTTTCATCCGCTAGATCTTTAACTAGACATTAATTGTCTCTTTTGCATGGTAGAGACGACGAAGATAGGTCTTCATCGTCAACAACGGATGTTGACGATGAAGACCCATAGCTCCATCACTGTAGTCGACGATAGAGAAAGGAATTTTGAAAGATGGATACATCTCTGGCTTACGTTTATTATTATTATTGTTGTTGTTTTTTAATTGTTCTTTTCTATTTTGAAAATTTTAATTGTTATTTTCTAGAAAATCTAAAAAAAAAAAAAGTTTTAATTTATTTTTCTTTAATCTATTTTAATTTAATTTATTTTTCTTTTTTATTTTTTAAATTATTAAATTTGTTATTTCTTGATTTAAAATGTATTGCAATAGCCATTTTGCCCCAATTCTCTTGTCAACCATCATATTTAAGGAAAAACTTCATTTAGTCATTGAGGTTTTAAAAAATATCAAAATTTTAAAGCTTTTTTTAAAACAATTTTTTTTTTTTTATATTTAACTTTTTCAAAACTCTTCAAGACAGTCTAAATTGTCAGTCAATTGATGGTCTAGTGAATTTAGACAATTTAAATTGTAATTTTACAATTTAAATCTAGGAGAATTTTAGGAAATTTAACTTATAAATTCATATTCTATAAGGGTAATCCAATAATTTATATGCCACTAATAACCATTAAGGGCAAAAATATTTTTCTATATATTCTATTAATGTTGACTATCAATTGATTAACGATTTGAACTTTTTTGAAAAGATTTGAAAATCCTAGATAAAAAAAGAGCTATTTTCAAAAGAGTTTTAAAAACTTGTTATTCTTCAAAACTTTAGAGATTAAAATAAAGTTTTCCCTATATTTAACCGAGGTTGACCAATGGAATTGGAACCTACTGCATTTAAACGGATTTGTTGAACATGAAGCCATATTGGAAAATCTTAGGATAAATTATTGCAATTAACCCATTATTGTATACCAACCTTTTTTATCATTATTAATGATAGGTGCCAATGCTGGAGCTAGGCATGTAGCTAAGGATTGACATTTAGGTGTTTGGTTTGGTTCGTGTTAGAATCGAACAGAACGGATAAGTCATCGATTTTCAAAATGAAAATCGAACATGTATATTTGAAACATGGAAACCTACCAAAACTGAACAGGATCAAATCAATTCAGCTCAAGTCAGTTCCATGCTTAACACCATAATTCTATATTTCAACCTCCATATTTAACTAACCAAAACTCAAACTCTATAAAAACTCAAAACTCAATCAAACCAAACAATTAAAAAAGCCACTATACAATAAATCTCAAACCAAAAAAAAAAAAAAACCCATCAAGATGGACAAGATTGATCGGCAACAGAGGCAAATAGGGACAAGATAGATTGGCGACAAAGGCAAAGGAGGATAAGATCGGTGATAGAGGCAAAGAGGGACGAGATAGACGATAGGGACGAGATTGGCAACGTGAACAATGACTTGGGGTTTTGATCGATAACGGGACAAAGAAGAAGAAGGAAGAGAATGAAAAAGGAAGAAGAAGAAAGAAGAAAAGGAAGAAGGACAAAAAAAAAAAAAAGGAGGAAGGAGGAAGAAGATGGAAAAAGAATGTTGAGCGAGGCAATGACCGATGGGTTTCTCATTTTTTACTTCTAAAAACTCTAGAAAATGGGTTTAGCTTATATAGGTCGTGAGAATTACACATCTATTCCTCATAAATTACAGGAATTATATATGTGCCCCTCCTAAATTACACGTGTGCCGTTACATTGAGTGTTTTGCAGGTTAGATCGGTTCTAGGTACTTCGAACTAAATTGATAAGTGAAAGATCATGTTTTTTTTTTTTTTTTTTGAGCAAAAGGTCCGAACACTCTGAAATTGAACATGGGAACCAAATCGAACACCCACGGATCGGATCGGGTCGATTCTATGTTTTCATGCCTACCCCAACACGTAATTATGGTGTGAAAAGCATTAGGGCCACCATAGATGATTGTAAAGGTATCAGCCTTGTTGACGTTCGGAAACAGTCAACCAGAGATTCTGGGGCCCAGACTGCGAGCTTGGTAATTAAAGGGTGATCGTACTGACGGAAGTGTGGTAAATGAATAATTAATAAGGTTCAAGGTTGGTGGTGATTAATTCAGGTGAAGGAATGTCGGTCGTGGAGGTTGGTTGAATTTAATGAGATGATCAATAAAAGATAAAAGAGAAAGAGAGAAAAAGCATAGTGCAAAACACAAGGATTTTTACGTGGTTCGATGACTGCACCTACATCCACGGCCACTTTGGAGTAATTCCGGCAGAGTGACGATTCTCTAGTATGTTCAGCTTGTTTGTACAGTAAAAATGTCTCTCATATTTATAGAGAGGAGGAGATGACCAAAAGAAAATACAAAAGAAAGTTACACACGTTACAGGCAACGGCTAGTTACAACTAATCCTGACATAGTCATGCTGCATTAATTGTAAAGGTAATCATTGTTCTCTTCTTGCACACGTCTGCATCTAATATACCAGGAGAGGCCTCCACTTCATTAATTGCACCTTGCCGCATTGAATGCTTCTGGGTAATTGTGCAGGCAGTTTCCGATGGGAAATCATGAGAGTTGGTGATTCTGATGACTTGCTGCACACGACATCCCCTAAATAAGCTCTCTGGTCAGTCAGGTGATGCATGCTGGAGATATGCCGACGTGGCCAGCAGAGGAGATTTAGACGATCTAGGGGTTCTCGTGATCTCGCGACCTGGGTGGTCTCGTGAGCTCGACGAACTGGCGATGCGGGCAGGACGCATGCTTGGGAGGTCTGGTAGTTGTCGCGAGCTCGCGACCTGGACGGCCTCACGAGCTGGGTTTCAAACTGCTTGCCCCGATCTCGGGCCTTTTGGGCCCCCATTCCTGTTCAAGTGTCTGGGGCTCATACAGGCTCATTTAGGTAAAGAACGAGGAAATGAGCACAACAAGCCTTAACTTAAACAGCTCAACAATCTTTTTCAACTCAACTCAAACAGTTAGTCCAGTCTCAACTTAAGCTTGGAAAGCCTAGACTCAAGAAAGATGTCAATTAGCTTAATTAATAGCTGATGTGTAAGGTTGTTGTAGAATGAAAGAAATGTGTTTTGTTTCCCACCAATTCACTCATATTTGTGTAACTAATTTAGATTCTAAAACCTAGTGTTTGATGCTTGTATAAAAAGCTACTCTTTATATAATCAAGTTCTCAATCAATGATAATTTCATCTTGCTGTTTGAGAAGCCATAACAATGGCAATTTTCTTATTTTTAATTTCTTGATCTTCTGTTTTCATTTTTATCATCAAACACCTTGCATTCCCAATGGTGGCAAGGATGCTTTGCAAGAGCCTGGATGACTGAGCATCGAGGACCTTATCAGCCATCATCCATAGTAAACTCCCACTGAAACTGAACAAAATAAACATTAGCTTCTTATCCATCATTGGGCCTAAAAAATAAAAATAAATAAATAAAAAAACCAAGAAGAGACAGAGAGGAAGGGAATGAGAAAAGTGTGTAAGTATAGGAATACAGAGTTGGATAATATGGCATGCCATCTCCCATCTCGAAATAAAATCGAGTAACCATCTATTTCAAAAAAAAAAAAAAAATCGAGTAACCATCACTTTAAGAACATCATATGACAGTGCATACGGATAATGACACGTGATATGGTCTCTTGTATTTATCTTAAATTTGTGACTACATTTTCACTTAGTTCAAATGTTATATTTCATACTTGGATCGGACGAAAATCAAGAATTATTAACTATTAAACTATCATTTTAAGTAATTTAGGTATTGGAAAACAAACAAACAAACAAACAAACTTTTGAGAAGTATAAGATTATGCTTTTAAATTTTGTTTTATTATTATCTTGTATTTTATTCTTTTTATTGTCTTAAAACTTGAAACTGATTTGAATTTTGGTTTCACTCACTGTCCATCTCCATCTCATCCCTCTGACCTTCTGGTGCTGACTGATGACACGAAATTGGTAGCTGAATCAAAGCTCTTGTATAGCTGCGGTTTTCCGTGTTGTGGCAACTATCACAGTCCATGCTCCAAGTGCTGCCCAAGGGAGATTCAACACACTCATGAACCCCCCATGAATGATCGTAAAAACCATTACCTTTAGATTGCACTGTCTTTTGTTTTCATATTATTATCGTACACATTAACATTAGGAGATTGTGTAGGTTGATTTTTATTTTTTGTTGTTAATTGTGCAGGGGAAGAAGCAAGAAACGGAGGTAACAGTGGACAAGGAGGAAATGATAGGCATAATTGAAATACAGTTTCCTTTTTTTTCCCCCCCTTTCTTGTGTGCACTCTTGATCTTAATGTAATTTCAATTGTTAGAGACAAACAAGTTTTATATCACTGAAACTTTTCAATAATTTGGGCCTAGAGGATCGAATTATCATATTGCTCTGACATAGCTTCTTTTGCAGCAATTTTCCCTCTCCAACAATTTTTCCAGTTTTCTTCTAATATAGTAACTTACTAGCAATTTCACTGGTTTAACATCTTGTTCTAGTGTATCTTTTCAATCATTTTGTTGCTTTAAATATTTGACCAAAACACATAAGCAGGTTTTTAACAATAACCCAATAGGAAGAAAAAAAAAAACAATAACAATTACCACTAGAAATCAAGTAAATAGTAACACCATTGCTAATAAAATCACAAGGTGTTTGTTATTAAAAGGGAAGTATCAACTACACTGAATATACATCTAATGTAAACCCCTAGTTTCGAACTATAACTTCTTAGCGTTAGAACTAGATGATGAAGTTCAAAGAATACAATTAGTCAACGATTATCCCAGTCAGGAATACTTCGGGAGTTTATAATTGTTAGCACTATTCGATAAGTGTATTAACGAGAATAAAGTAGATAAGAGTAAATTTATAATCTTTACAAAGAAGAGATATTTATAATTCTACAATGTGGACACATTCACAAATTAGAATTTTAGTACATAAATATCCATAAGTAATAAAGTGTTATTAAATGATTAAAGGAGAATTAGTGATTGTTCAACCAATCAATTAGAAGCAAATATTGTCAAGAGAATAGAAAAAGAAGGGTGTAAGAGAAAATTACACAAATAAGAGAGGGAGTTTAATAAATTGGAAGAGATGGATGTAAAGAGTGTAATTAAAGGAAGTATTACTAATATATATATATATATATATATATATATATGATACTTGGTTGAGATTATTTTCAGCAATCAAGAAACCGTTCAGTCAAAAGAAGTAAGTGGAAGCTGCTGGAACCGAAAGCAGTCATCAGTCGAGAAACCAGCAGAAGACGCGTAAGAGAGAGAAAGATCAGCGAGCAGTTCAGCGTGAGCCAAGAAGGAGGCCGAGAAGAGAAGCAGGGAGAAGTGATCAGCAACGGAAGAAAGAAAGGTAGCTACTGGTCGAGCAAGACAAAACAGCAACCTGCAGAACAGACGCGAGGCAGTAGCTGCAGATCGCGTGGAAGAAGAAAGACCGAACTGCAGGCTGGTCGCGAGGGAAGAAGCGGCTGGCGTGCACTGCAGCTTGCTGTCCAAACAAGAGAAGAAGGGAAGAAGAAGCACCAGCAACTAGAACCAGCAGCGAAACGGAACAGGGTTGGTCGTGGGAGACGCGAGCAGAAGCGAAAAAAACAGAACCGAGACAGAGGGTAGCGGGCTGGACGGCCAGCAAAGAAAAATGGAGGAAAATAACCCCTTCCCAGGCCATTCAAGCCTCCAAACACTTCTCTAAACCCTCTCCCAAGTCTCTCTCAACTCTCCAAACAAAGAGCCAAGTAAGAAATCAAGTTTCTCAATCTTTTCTTGCTGAAAATTTCAGCAATGTTGCTAAAAAGCTTGATGCAGAATTTTTGTTGATTTGTGTGGTTAGATTGCTTTTAAATCTTGATAGAACTTTACATGATTGTTATAGAATCATCAATGAGGAGTTTTGAGTGTAATTGATGCCATAACTTGATGTAAATGGGTTGTCACACCCTCCCTCAAAATAGAAACCGAAAATGGTTCTATATGCACACCAAGTGGTTGATAGAAGTTGTAAGTAAAGTTTGAGCAATTAAATGACTAAATTAGATTTATGTATGTATTAGAGACTTGAAGGGCAGTAGTTAGACCTTGAAAATTGATGGTTTTGAAACCAATTTTAAGCCTCAAAGAGGTTAGAAAAGTTAGAGAAGTGTTTAGAATTACAAAGACATTGTTATAGACAAAAAAGGGGATTCCCGAGCTCAAATTTGAGCTAGAGGAGACCTGACCATATTTGGCTTATTTGGGGGTGTTCTACATCTCAAATGATGCCTAGGAACCATAGAAAACCATAGGTTTTGGAACGGATCGAATCCGATAAAAATTATGCAAGTTATGCACAATATAGTGCTGTTATAGCTCTGAGAAGTGAAACGACTAGCTTAATGCAATTTTTATGGCTTGAAATGAGTTTGGTTAGTCATTATTAGTTAAATAAAGTTTAGTTATGGAAGAAAATCTAGTGTCGCTAACCCGAAACCAAGAGTTTGCAAAACGTGCATTAAATTACGCCCGAAAGTGTCCAAAACAGACGTTTTCATTAGATTTGACTTAGCAAACGATAATATTTCTCAATGAAATTTGTCGTGTGACTAGAATGTGATATAAGTGAGCCATAGGAAAAAGAACGAAGGAAAACGGAGCCCCGAGCAGCAGGTTATCGCCTGTTCTGTCAAGGGCTGTCCATTTTAAATAAAATTGTGATTTTTCGTTTTAAGTCTCCGACAAGTAAACGGACTGTGTGGGGATATCCCTAGGGGTCCAAAACTAAAAATTTTCCACAAAAATCGGGATTTGAGAGTCTCGGTTGAATTATAAACGAGTTAGGAGCTATATAGAGAGAATTGAGCATAGTTGGGAATTCCTAGCATATAGTTGAGAAATGAAGGTTTTTGTTAATAGTAATCATGAGATCATGTTGTATAGGTGACGAGCGCGTGAGCGGCGTCCAAGAGCCTCGTCGAGACGCTTGACGCGACCTTAAGGTAAGTGGTTCGCCACTTAAGAGCTTTTAAAATTTTTATGTCAATTCTTGATTTTGTTGAATAAATGTCATAACTAAGTAATGAAGCAAATTGAGAATAATATATAATGATACAGTTCAAGTTAAGCGTATGGATTCCTATGGAATCCATATGTTTCTAGAAAATGATAATGAGTTGCATATAGAGAAAATGGAATAAGAAAGTTTTTAAGATTTTCAAACTAGTGAGTTTGTGCTTTTGCACTTAAAGAAAAGTAATATGAAAACCCATGTGTATGCCTTAGGAGTCATAAGACTTAGCGTTACGTGACGACTCAGAGAATTCTGTCCGTAATCGCTCAGTTTATAGAAAAGTATAGCGCTACGTTGCGATGCAGACAATTCCGCACGTAGTTGGTTAGTTGACAGTTAGCGCTACGACGCGATGCAGTAAATTTCGCTCGTAGTCGTCTAGAGATTTAGCACTACATTTGCGATGCAGAGAATTCCGCATTGTAGTTATTCAGTGAATAGTTTAGCGCCCTACGTACGGTGCAGTAAATTCCGTAACGTAGTGGTTGAGATGCATTAGTAAGCTTCATGTTGGCGTTAGTTAAAATCGCCCGTGATGGCTAGAACGAGTCAAGGATACACATGGAAGAATTTAAAGAAGTTGTAAAACTTGAGTAAATAATGAATTCTTATGTTGGTGTATGTGATATTATATATCCTTATTGCACTAACTCCTTGTTTATTTTGTAGCTCATTTGTTTTTATTGCGTGCCACCGTCGGACGAGATCGAGATCTTTTGTTTGCATATACATTGATAGGTGGGCGATAGCGCAAGACATGTGTATATACATTTTTGTATATGTATTTAACCTATTAACTTTTGAATTACATTGATGTTGAATTTGTAAGTTGTAAATATAATCATGCATTCTATACATATAGTTCATATATATACATGTTGAATTTGAATTCATTGTTTATGCTTATGAAACTATGATGAATGATGCATGATTGAGAATAAAGAAGTTGGGAGGTTTACAAAAAATAGTTGAAGTGTTGTTTTCTTGACAGGTAAAATTTTGGTTTATAAAAAACGCAGCCGTTATGCTGGCCAAATTTTTAGAAAATGAAATTGAAATAGAATCAAACAAAAGGTTTATCCCTCCCAACCAGTAACAGATAAAATCAAATCACTAAGTTTTAACGAGTAAACTGGATACAGAAAGATAAGGTTCGCTTCCCGGATGTCTTCTATCCGACGAGTCGGTTACGAGGAATCCGTTGAAGTGCCCGGCAGGATCCTCCAGACGAGAGCTTAGATAAGGTCTGGGAAGGGTCCTGTCATCTAATCCTTCTAATGCTAATTCTATTCTCTGCTCAAACAAAATCTAGTTTGTCTAGCAAAATTGAAGGCACAAATGTGCAAATTTACATATTAATAATATGTCATTCTCTATTTCAAATAATAATAATAATAATGTATCATTCTCTAAACGGCACAGTAACCAAATTTACCAAAGTTAAAAAATCGCTTTAGTTAAGTAATAGCAATAGCAATAAGTGGAGCACATTTTCGAAATTCGGCAACCAATTCTAAAACTGCATTGTGGTCATGTCAATGGGATTAGTACGTTACACTTGTGAATTTAACAAGCTAAGCATCATGCACCCTAGTATAACACAAACATAAGAAAATTGTTTGTTTGAGGACTTTGAGACAAAGAATGAGGCTATTAGTTTGTAGAAGGCAGGTAGGTTAGAAGGATAGTATAATCAGGCTTGGTATGCATTAGAAAATGATGAAGTAACAAAATGGATTCTAGTAAAAACCGCCACTGAAATGAATTACATAATTAAAAAATTATATTAATTGTTAGTTACCATCAGACCCAAAAATTTAAAATGACAAATGACAAACATATACTATTTATTTTCTACTATATAACATATATAATGAGAAAATTTTCAAATAAAAGGGAGAGAGAGGGTTTGAACTAGAGACTTCCAAGCTCCGATATTATGTTTGTTATCATTAGACCCAAAAACATAAGTTGATCGGAAATAACTCAATTATAATATTTAAAAGTTGAGATAATAATACATTAACACTAATATTGCCCCATGCTTATTTATCTCAAAAACAGTTGTGGAGAAGCCAATTTTCTTCGTTCAATGCATTTGATGCTAGAGTGAGCATCTATAATTTATATCTATTCACCTAGAAGCCTTTAAAAAAAAAAATTAATAGCCTTCTTTTTAGTAAGGAAATAGAGAAATAATTTCTATTTATTTGTAGTTAGTAATTGCAAACTAAATGCCATATAAAATAGGCATGGTTTGTAAGAAAACTAAATGACCATTATCCTTCAAAAACTAATGTCAGTATATTAGATGAAATAACCATCAAGAGAAAGACATTCACTGTTCATGATAACTATTAGAATAGGACAAAAATGGTTGCCAATTTTGGGTTCTCTAACGAGACGTATAAGTTGATGCAAATTAGGCATGTCTTTGGAATAATCATGTTAAGCTTAATTGAAAATCCGTATAGGGTTGATGATATACAAAACCATAACCTAACACAAAAGACTCTTACTCAGGATTGATTTTTGATATCTTTCTCTGCGGATTATGTTACTCCTACGTGATCCAATGCCGACAATGAATAATCATAATAGGAAAGAGTGCATCATTGGATTTGATTTGATTTTTTTTTCTTTCTCTTTTAAGATTTGAACTTTGCACTTCAACCTGATTGAGAAATGTAGTTACCAACGACATGATACATGGGATTTTAAAGAACATTATTTTTAATAATTTTAAATATAATAAAATATCCAAATTATAATCAAATTTTCAATTATATATATAATTTGTAACAAAATATAATTCTATCAAATTAATTTAATGTATTATAAATAAAATAACTAAAGTCATTTATTACTTGAAAAAATAATTAAATTTATTGTTTTCAAGTGAGATGCCGTGCATTTGAGATACATAGGGAGCATGGTGGGACTCCCATAACCAAATCCCATCATCTAATGCCATATCCAAATCCTAACCTTTGCACTTGTCCAAAGCCTCACCCACGTATATGTTGCATGCTGCTATAGTTGTTTATCTCTTGTTGTAATGATAATCCTACTTCTAGGACCAAATCGATCAATCCCTCCAGCTAAGACTTCTAACTATTGCAAACTATCATCATGAAGGACCAAAAAGACCCTATTTCTTTGAAGTTTATGCTTCATAAATGGGGGTATATTACGAGTACCTAACTTTAGATTTTCTCCTAACATTTGGAAAACAACCTTGTCCCTCAGACGAACTAATCCACCACATCTTTCTGATGCTTCCCTCACAATCACAATGAAGCAACAACCTTTAAATTGATAGAAATCTGATCAAATTAAAACCGCTCCAGCAATGGTTGTTGACGGACCCCTTCCCTATACACTTCAAGCAACCCACCGGCAATTCCACGATAACCCTCCAGACGGTGCCTGATCTGGCTAGAAAGTTCCCGTAAAGTTTAGCCGTTTATCCTAACATGAGAAACATACTATAAATTTCTTAAATTTTCCTTTTTAAAGTAAAACAGGTGGGAACTTTTTCGTTTTAACAATAAAAGTAAAACTAATTTTCTAAAAATTTTGATAGCATAACGATTGTATTTCTAACAATCCCACCCTGTAAAGTTTCATAACAAAAAAAAATTTATACACTTTTAATTCCATCAAATTCTTAGCTTCTAGACCTCCGACCGTTTCATTTATCCACAATCAACCGCAAACAAGATTTCACAATTTAATAAGTTGAAATTTATAACTTAGCAACCCGATAATACAAAGAATTTTAATTTACAATATATCATCCAAACATTTTGAAAACATGCATCGGTATAAATATATTTACAAACACATGTTCTTTTACACAAAATTATGTTCATACAACTTTTCAAAGTTAGTTACAATCCAAAATACAAAATCACGGATGCACTTAACTAGATCAGCCTACACTTGAACTGAGGTCTCCGTTGTTGATGTCATAACACCTGTACCTGTCCCTGTCCCTGTCCCTGAGAGATTTTATTTATAAAACATAAATTAAAGTGAGCTATGAAAGCTCAATGAGTGTTTATATTTTTCTAGACTAAAATTACGTTTTATAAAATAACCTCCCCAAAATTATTAAATGCATTTTGTGGATCGTGTCATAAATTTTTATAAACTTTCTAAAGCATTTGTTTAATTAAAATACATGCATGTAATTTATATAAACGTAACTCTTGCCATATGAAATTAAAATGTAATAACATATGAGAAGTGATGGTAACATGAAAAACTGTATCCATCATCCATGAAGGTACCTGAATACCATATAGTACCCTAAAGATGGAACAGCCCAAATTCGACTAGATAGGCCTTCCGTCCTGACCTCAGTGCTGTCCTGACTGGTGAGAGCGGAATGCTGCATCGCTCATATAATAGCTAGCTATCTCATATACTCAGTTCGTACATTGACACACACTAAACATGATTAACTGACTTAGTCCCTTCTGCTATTAGTGACAGACACCCCTGACACAATCCATGCGCGATTTAGATACTGGCCGGTAACATAACATAATGTATAACTGGGTGGGACGAAACCACCATCCCCAACGGGTAGTATTAGTATCATAGACTTATTAAAATCTTTTTCATGTATATCATTTTCTTAACATAAAGTTTTTTTCATAATTTGTGTAATCATTCTCAAATCCACAAAAGAGATTTTCATATTAAATTCGTTCATAATAAGACTAGTTTCCTATCATTAAAAACATAAGTTTCATGCAACATATAAAATCATGATTTATGAAAATTGAAATCATTTAAAGCATTTTAGTGAGACACTCACCTAATAGTCGCTCACAAAACTTTCGATTTTAGATTTCCGTCTTTGCAATACCCTACATATGAACGTATTTTATATTTAAGTGATATTACAGCCAAAATTATTCATATTGGTTTTCTATTCTAAATTTCTAATAGTTAAGTGTATGAAACCATTTGATTAACATTTTAACTTGCATTTACGTTTTATTTCGAAATCTTGAACCTTTCTAATGTTACTTTAGTCGAAAGCTAAGCATAATTTTACGCTATCTATTTCATCAATTTCTTATCACCATACCATGCTAAACACTTAAACTTTAGTGAAATTTAATTTATCTTTTAACAATTTGACTTTTAATAAACTAGTATGCATTTGAATTTGGATTACACTTTTTACTCTCCAATAATTTCTTTTCCAAATCTCATGTTATTTTTATGTTATGTGTATTTTTTGGATTCACTAAATGGGCTGGCAAAAGCCCGACTTAGGCTCAAAAGAAGGCCCAATAAAATCAATCCAATGCAAAGGCCCAACAAACAAGGCCCAGATATCAACTCTAAGCCCAGCCAGCTCTAGAGCTCGCCCCAGCATCTTCTCAACTCGTAGCGACGAGCTCGTATCGTAGCCAGGTTGGAGTTCGTTCCATAATTCACCATACGCACAGCTCGCTACTCGCTGCTCCGCAAGGTCAAGCTCGAGGTCGCTATAAACAGTAAACAGTTCATTCAGAGAGCAGTTAATGCAGTATCTTCCAGAACAGGCAGTTATCCGATCTAATCGTGATTCTCTCACCAGATATGGAAGTTAATTCAAATCACACTCAGTCAACGTTATCCCGATATATTAAAGCAGTTTCCAGATTGAAGTGTAATTAATTTATGATTCTCTTCCTATTTTATTATTACCAGATCTATAACGTTGCTTCCCCTATAAATAGGGGCTAAAATCATTGTAACAAGGAGAGACATTGAATAACATACTGTCACTCTGCAGAATTTTAGAGAGACAGTCGTGGACGTAGGTACACTTGCTGAACCACGTTAAAAATTTTGTGCTTTCTGGTCTTGATGATTTTGTTAACTTTTCATTTTAACTTTTCAACTTGATGATTTTGTTAACTTTTTCGTGCATGAAATCACTTAATTTATTCAAACCAAATCTTGACCTTGTTAACCCTAACTTAACCACAACTTCATCCAACACATTACCAAGGTTTTCTTCAAGCATTCCATGTCAAACCACACTTGAATCACATGAATTTCCATGCTTACTACACTAATTTAGTGCACTATTTTCAATGGAATTAGAATTAGAATCTCACTTAAACTAGTAAGCTCATCTAATCTTCCTAAAACCCTAATCTTGCTCTAACATAATTTTGAAGCTTAATTTTCTTAATTCCATGCATAAACATCTCATTAAAATCACATATATCTAACTCGGAATTTTTATCAAACATCTCACATACAAATCATCCACAAACCACATCAATTTGAACTTCAATCAAGTCTCATGTTTTAACTCACCCTTAACGGCTCATATTTAATCCCAAATGAATCGTATTGCATCCACAACATCTTGCATTAACATAACCAATATGCATAGCAACATATGTCTCAAAATATTATCAAACTTCTCACACAAACTTCAATCACAATTACAACAAAATTTTCAGCAGCATATATCTTCACTTATCACCATGAAAACTCATTCAAATCACATTAATTTTTAACCAAACCACTTACCAATTGTTCCTTGATGTCTTGGCTTACTTCTCCACTTTTTTTATAGCTCAAAACCTTGAACTAAACCATAGAAGATTGATTAAGATCACAAACTGTCCTGAAACTGTTTTGACAGCTTTTATACTTAAAAATCACACTCAAAACTCAATCTTACCTCTTCCTTTTTGATTGACTTTGCTTAGAGACCTTCCTAAACTTGTTCTTGACCTTTTAATAGCTTGATTGGCCTTCAAAAATAGTGAGAAACTGACTTGGATGAGCTGCTGCCCCATTTCTGCTCTACACCCCCTTTTTTTCTTTAAATTTTTCTTCATTTGCTTTCATGAATGAAAGCTTGGTATTTATATATTTTGGGTGGGTTAACAAATGCAAATGCCCTTGTTTGTCATGAAATTTACAAGCTTTGCTATTGAAAAATACCCCTAAACTAAATTGGAATTTACTAGTTTGCCACTAGTTACATTTCTTGAAATTTAATTAGTTGAATTGTAAAGATTGGTTGGATTCTAACCAAATCCTTTCCATTGCAACCATTTATCAACTAAATGGTTCAAATGTCTACAAATTCACCACATTGCCATCCTTATCTCTTCCCTCACTCATCTTTTGAAATTCCAAAAATGCCTTTAGTTATATTTTTAATCCAATCAACACAATTATACCATTTCTTGGAATTTCTTACGTATAAATTTTTGTGTTAGTTTCTAATAAATTATCATGCTACCTTTCGCATTTAGAATGATCCTAACCCTATCCGAAAATCCTACTAGGGTTCGGTTACACATTTGGGTACTTTAAATTTTTTTATTGCTCTACAAATAAAAGCAAGTTTACATGATACATTTACAATAATAAAAATCAGGAGGGTATATTACAATTGTTTTACATAAACCACCCCTACCCCAAATACCAACAGTTCAGAAATCTAACATGTCCATACAAAATAACGGTTTTAGAACACGTGAATCTATGCCAACTAGACCTCTAATACAACTCAAGAGAGACATATCATTCAATTTATTCAAAAATCTTTGACAATTTCATCTACTAGTTTGGATTCAAACCTACCAAGCAGTAATAATGTATTGAAATGATTCACCAAGCCAATGCAAAATAACATAACACATTATGTACTTACTACCATTCTAAAAAGCAAGCTAGCAAAACTAGAAATGTAAGTTCTAGTAGTAATCATGCACATATAACAAAATTTATCTAACTACAAAGGAATCAAATCCAAATAGACCGCTTCAGTCAAAGCATGTCTCCATTCCTTGTTATGATTAATAAAAGGAACCTTAAATCTCCCAGTTGGGTTGCGTACATGTGATGGATTAACTTGGTAGAAAATAGGTATGACAATTTCGTTCTTCAGTTTCTTGAGCTTGATAATCACTACAATCTCACACAACACCCTTTTGAAGAAGCATAGTTTTTAGAGAAAATGACTAGTGAGATGCTTGATTCTTGAATAGCTGTCAAATGGGGTGGTGAGGTTCCATCTCCTCTCTTGATTTGAATGTGTTTCTCAAACAAAGCACGATAGAGATGACTTGTGAAAGTGTTACTGGTGTCTTCAACTCTAAAACTAAGGCAGACATCATACTTTCTTCCATGGCTGGTGGTGGTGGAAAATGAAGAAGCCCCCATTGGTGAGAAGAAATACAAGACTAAATTATAGGATTGATTGATAAATGCCAATGCGAACAACTATTTTGTTCTGAAAAGGACAAACTAATGATTGAAACATCATTTCTATTTATGATATTGTAAAGATGGTATGCATGCCAACCATTAGTAGAAGCAGTCAAAAACTTCCCTCGATCTTGATCCTAAGAGACATTTTAGTGGACTATTATGAATTTATGAAAATATTAGTATATTGAGTTTTTTTTTTTTTTTGACTTAATTGACCTTTCTGATATCAGGTCAAATAACTACCGGGACTTAATTTAGAAAGTATTTCATTGCATGGCTCTAAAATCTACTCCTAATGGATTGCAGCTTGAACCAGTCACTTTGAACAACGTATTGGTAGGTAGACCGGTGGCCACTACAACAGCACACTTAAAGCTTAGTAGATTGAGTTTTAATATTATAAGATATGTATAGTAATTAATTGTTCCTTTTTATTTTTTTCTCTCTTTCTTCTATCTTTCATTTTTAATTCTCTCCTTTTTCTTTCACTATTTCGTTATATGGATTCTTACGTTCTTTCTTTGTAATATTATTTTTCATGAGAGAAAAAAATTATGTTGAAGTTCATATTTCATCAGAGAAAAATATTATGTTGAAGTTTTTAGTGGTGAATTGATTTGTTCTTTATAGTGAAAAGATGATTTTGGTTTTTTTTTTTTAAATTAAAACTTTTCTTAAACTTTCTTTTTAATTTTTTTTATTTACTTCTTAGGTTGGATTTATAAAATTATTTAAATTAAAAGTTGAAAAAAAATGTTCTTTAAAAACAAAAAACAAAAACAAAAACAAAACTCAAATCATGAAGAAAACATAAAGATCTAAAAATTAGTTTTTTTTTAAAAAAAAAAGGAAAAGAAAAATAAGAAAATATCTTTCGAAGGGGAAAAAAAAATCTCTTGAATGAACAAAATATCTCTCGAAGGAAAAGAAATATAACTCTAAGGTTTCATTTGTCATGCAAGATTGGATTGAATTGAGTATTTGTATGAGATTGAATTAAAAATAATAGCATCCATTGTTTGGTGTATTATGGAATTTAGAAAAAAAATAATTGTATTTCATGTCATTTTAATAATATAAAATTAAAAATATTTTAATATTATTTGGAAAAGTAAACTAAACATTTAAAATTATATTTTAAAATAATATTTATTTTATAATTATTATTGAAATATGTTATTTTTTAATATTTTAATAATGTATATAAAAGAAATATTAATAATAATTTTAATATTATTATATAATTAATGTAAGGAAAGAAAGAAGAGAAATTAAAAAGAAAAAAAAAGTCAAAAAGAGGACAAAAGGTGTCCAAGGCTAATTCTAATCCACCAAATTGATGAGCTAAATTTACCCCACCAAAGTGAAATAAAGTGGTTGCATGAGATTGGATCGCTCCCTTACCATATATGTCACCTAATATGAAGCATTCACTAATAGATTTGCAAGTCAAACATTGGGTTTTTTTTTTTTTTTCCTTTTATTTTTTGTTGTAATATGAAGAATTCATTTATGGATTCACAAATCAAATATTAGATAATCATTGTTGACAAGATTTTGTCTATTAAAAACTAATAAACAAGGAGAACAAATTAACTGTGCAACATTTTGTACATACACAGTCATAGATTTAATTGCAAACTAATATTGTTACTTCTGTTAAAACAAACAGCCCCATCAATAACCAAGTCAATTGTTAATTTGTTATGTTAAAAATAATATAAAATTAAATGTAATCTTAAACTAAAATTTGACTAAATAACAGATTGTTTAGAAAGTAGACTGGCCATCTGGGTGTCTCCATCTCTTCTCCATCACCCATTTTGAAACCATTTGCTTAGATTTTATTCCTATGCATGCATTGTTACCTCAGTGGTAATCGCCCTCTTATTTATGGAGTTTTGAAGTATATGATTATTGGTTATACATCTCCTAAAATCAATAGCGATCTAGGCTCCACAGAAAACCTAATAAATTAATATTCTTATTATTTTCAGTATATGAAAAACACACACATTACTTAAAAAAAAAAAAAACACACAGACACACACATGTATAACCAATAATCATATACCTCAGTGTGTGTGTGTGCGCGCGCGTGCAATATGGGATAACATGTGGAAATGAATTTAGGTAGATAATGCAGGCAATTTAATGTTAATCTTCAATAGTACATCTAAATCAAATAATGATGTTCTTAATCTTGATTATAATTATCTCTTAAGATAAGATATCAGATCTCCCCAAAATTTTCCTTTTTTAAAAAAATATATAATTTACTAATAAAGTAGAAATCACAAAAAAATATTCCAAAAAATTGAAAATCAGTTTTTGACTAAAAAGAATTATATATAAAATAATAAAATGGGATAAAATAAAAAAGGGCAAAAATGGTAATAAAAAAAAAGGACAAGATAGTGTAACGAAGGAATGAAACAGATCAGAAGAGCCGGCGGCACTACGGAGTTGCAGGGCTCATTATAGTTTTTCGTTGCGGCCACCTTCCCGTTTTACCCCCACCTATTATTATTATTAAATAAAATTAAATAAAATAATCATTTTTAACCTCTAATTTGACGCGGTACCGAAATTTTTCAATATTTTTTAAAATATTTAATATCTCTATGACTGATTTATAAAATAAATTAAATATCCTCTATAGTTTATGAAAAGGTTCCAAAAAAATATTTTATAATTAAAGTTGATTTTGAAAATTAAAATTTTATCGTTAACGTAAAAGAACAAAAATAAAAATATATTTTAATTTTTTTAATTATTTAAGTAATGATAATAAAAATAATGGATAAGATGAGATTTTTTAAAATTATAAAGAGTAATTAATAGTTATGTCAAAATATAAGGTGGAAAGTGGCATTATTTCCGAAGTAAAACATTTTGTATTTTATTTTCAATTTTTTTATTTAATTTAATTTTTCGTTTTTAATTCAACAACAAACACGTACATATATCTACAAAAGAGATCCTTAAAATAGGCGAAGAAAACCACCACCAACTCCAACCCCACATTTATATACCATTCTTCAAATTTGTTATTTTTGATGTGTATCGCAACCACAACTGAGAGAGAGACGTGATAATCTTTCAGCGACCTCACATTTCTCTTTTATTTTGTTGGTTTTTTTTTTTTTTTTTTCAGGTTTGTCTTTGGCTTATAGTGGTAGATCTTTTGATTTGATTTGATTTTGTTGTTTTCGGTTTTATTGCGTTGTTTTGGCATCTGGGTTTTGGTTTTTATGTTTTTTCTTGATCTGGGTATTTCTTGATTATGTGGGTAGTTGTTGAATTCGGCATTGGATTATGAATGTGATTTTCAGGTTTTGTTTGATTGGATATTTGGGGTAGTTTTGTGTGGAGTGAGGATGTAAATGTGATTGATTGTGAGTGTATGTGTATGTTTTAATGTATTGGTGAACAAATTTGTTTTGTTTATGTGCATGTTTTAATTTATTGGTGAACAAATTTGTTTTTCTTTTATTTTTTTGGGTTCATTGATAGGCTTTGGTTTTGTTGTCCAAGTTTTGTTTTTGTTTGAGTTTGGATTTCGTTGGATTAGATTCGATAGTTTGATTTGTGAGGTGATATGGATATGGAAGAATGGAATATGAATCGAGTAGTGATTGTTAGTATCTATGTTATATATCCCTCTTTTGTGATGAGATGTGTTGTGCCGTTAAATTAGTTGCGAATGATGCTTTGGTGGCAAATATTTGCATCTAAGTGTTACGTGCATTGCATTTAACGGAAGGGGGGGCCTTGTAGGTATTAGGTTTGGATCATGTTTGCTTTGTTTGGCTATCATGTTGTATGTAAATGGTTGTTATTTAAAGGATATGTATCACGTGTGTCTTGTAGCATTATTTAAGATGGTATGGATCATGATTTCGAGTGTTAGATTGGGGGTAGTTTTATTTTAAGTAAAGAAAACGATTGCTCAGAGTCAAGTTTTAAGGGAATTTTGTTATACGGCTTATTATATTATAACATGAATTTTGTTTTAGTTTGAAGGATTTAGAAAAACCCTTCACTTTTCTTGGGAATAGGGTGTAAGATATTGTTGTAAAGTGACTACCATTTTGCCTATATATTCACATATAGCAGGCATTGTTTTTGTGTATTTTATACATGTCTTTCAACGGAAGATCTTGAATTAAATTTGATATGGAACTTTTGGGCCTATTGTTTTGTGTTGATTTGCACAATTGACGATAGTATTAATTATCGTATGGGGAAATTTGAATTAGATTTTCTAGTCTCCTGTGTAAGAGACATAAATGGGTATAGACTCTTATAGTAGGTTTTTAGGAGTCTTGGAAGACTTTATGTCTTGCCTTATTGTAACTGGTTGGCTGCATTAGTGAACTGCGAACAGACTCTTCAAGGCCATTGTTAATCAGTTCTTTCGGATCTTTGTGTTATTTATTGGTAGTATAGGTCAAATCTTGAGATGAGAAGGGTTCTGTGTTTGAAGCTTTTTGGACTAAAAATGCCATGGTTTGAAATCATGGTCATTAAGTTGTTTTCTTTCTGTATTGCATGTATGTGGTAGGTTAGTTTCTGTTCTGATTTCAACCTATTAATTGAATTTTGCTTAACTATTTTCAGAACATTAGCTCTGATTGAATATCAAGGAGATGTCTCCAGCATCAAAGTCCAAGTCCAAATCCTCTGCAAGAGCTGCCAAGGAACAACAAAAGGCTACTGTAAAGCCTTCTGGATCCACCAACGCCGGGAATGGAACTCCAGCGAGTGCATACAATCCAATCTCTGGGACATTTCATACATTAGATACATCATCAACTACCTCTTCTCCACCTTACCCTGACAATGGTCGTTTCCGAAATATTGATGACACTGATGAGCATAGTAGCCCACATGGAACAGTGTCAGAGTATGATTCAGTTTCCAACAATGGCAGCTGCTCGGGTGAGTCAGAAGACACAAAAGAGAAGTCTACTAGTTCTACTCGGCCAGAGCCAATACCTGGTTCTGACAACGACAGGCGCGAAAAGATTCGTTTAAAGAATGAAAAAAAGCACCAACGTCAGAAGGAGAAGCGAGCCCAAGAGTTGCATGAGCGTTGCTGTGGCTATCTAATGTCAAGAAAATTGGAAGCACTTTCTCAGCAGCTTGTGGCAATGGGCTTCTCTTCTGAGAGGGCAACCTTGGCCCTTATGTTAAACGAAGGTAGGGTAGAGGAATCAGTCAACTGGCTATTTGAGGTGAGTGAAGCAGTCAATAATAAGGACAATAAACTTGAAAGTGGTGGGAATTTGAAAATAGATATCACCAATGAGCTTGCACAGATCTCAGCAATGGAAGTCAGATACAAATGTTCAAAACAAGAGATTGAAAGAGTTGTTGTTAACTGCGAAGGTGATCTTGATAAGGCAGAAGATACTATAAAAGTGCGGAAGCAAGAACGACCTGCTAGTCCATTGAAGGCAGAAGATATTGCTGATGCCAAGATCCTGATGAAACCACAAGATAAACTTGCTGCCTCAGTTACAATACAGCAGCGGAGTGAACGAGATTTTAACTATGCTAAGGTAGCAACCATAGTTCCACCAATATATTTAGAATCTGGTAGTAGAAATCTGCAGTCTCAAGTTACAAATCATCAGCCACAGCATTTGGCAGATAAGAGGTGGGCATTTAGTAGTTCAAGCCCTTCTGTTTCAGTATCCGTGGCAGCACCTATGCAAGTATCGACTCTTTCGAAAGTAGAGGCTCGACATGCTGTTAGTAATGAAGGGAAAAATATGCAGCATGGAGTAGTGAGAGAACCAGTGATCCTGATACAGCGCCCTCAAGGAATAAATGCCAAGCAGATTTCAGCCGCCTCCTGTGTAACTGCCTCACCTTCAATAACTTCTGGATGGTATACAAAAAGTATCCCAGCTCTTGAAAATGCAAGGCCGAATGGGAAAGTACTTCGAAATACCATAGGTATTGTCATGGAAAATCAAAGCTCGGAGCAGTTCTATCGTCAAGCTCCATATAAAGAAATTCCATCCATGTACAAGCCCCTAGATTCTACATCAGCTGGTTTTGGAAGTTCATGGAGCACAATGGGTACATCTCCGTCGCTTACAACTCCGGGGGCTCAGGGTTCGTGGACAGCGATGGGTGGTATGTCTTCACCTTCGCTTGCTGTTCCGTCCTCTCTTGGACTTTTTGCAAGCTGGGGTTCAACTGGGACTTTAGGCTCATCGTCACATGTGGACTGGAACAACGGGGGCTTGATACCGGAGTGTGACTACACCAATATAGATTGGACTTTGGATACAAGTCTATCTCCATCCAGAACTAGTGGGTTATGGCTAGGGCTTTCCTCTTTGTTAAGGAACAGCTCAGGCATGCGGATGAGCAGCACAAATGGCGTGGGTTTGCAAGATGCTGGAGTAGTAACAGAAACGTCGTCTTCAGCTGGTTTGCGAGAGTGGACTTCTCCTTTCGCAGAAAAAGACATGTTTAGCGTGCCTAGGCAGTTTGTTACTTCCCCTTCTCCTTAGAACTGTTAGTGAGAGAAATCTGGAAGAAGAGAAAGTAAAAACATAGATGGTTGTTTTAGTTGGTGTTTGATTTGCTGTGTTTATGGTTCCTTCTGGTTTATTAATGAAAAAATGAATCTAGTTGTTTCTGCCTCTTATGATATGCATGTTTTTACGTTGTCTTCTCCATTGGTTTTAATTGTGCAAGAACTTTTACTTAAAACATTATCCTTGAATGAACGTTCTTTACTATTAATTGATTTTGGGATGTGATATTTTACTCCACTGGTTTTGGACCTTTCCCACGATAGTAGCAATGATTTGAGAAGGTTCAAATTTCACTTTAACCATAGGAAACCTCTTTTCTAGAAGTTTCAAAATAACTCTTAACATGTTTAGGGTATGATTGGCATGTATCAAAATAAACATGGTGTCAACCTTAGGAAAGAAAGAATAGATGATAAACTTTCGTCAAAATTTTGAAATCAATTTAACTACTTAAACCCTCTATAGGGACTACATGGTATGTATTTATATTTCGAAAAAATCTTTTATGCAACGCTTAATTAGTATACTATACTAATGATATGTATTTATATTTCGAAAAAATCTTTTACACAACACTTAATTAGCATACTATTCTAACATTGATATACTATTTCAATAACATATCACGTGATATTTTCTTCCCTAAATAAACTCATGTTGATATAACTTTTTAATAACCACATAATACCTGATAGTTTTTTAAATGAAAATCTTTTAGTAAATAAATGAAGACACAAACATTATTTTTTTTAAGAAAAGATAAATATCACTATCATGTTATTATTGAAAGAGACACACCAATATCAACAAAACATACTAACTAAACGTCTCATAAAATTTTTTTTCATAAATTTCAAGCAGGGTTGACTTAATTTGTTATATTAGTTTTTAGTGTTATATTTGTATCAAGTAGAAACTACTGAAAACATACTTTGCAAATGGAGGATGTGGTCTCCTCGATCGTTTAACATATATTTTCTCTCTTGTTTTGAAACTGACGCCGACAATTAAGTTAGTGATATACTAAAATTTAACGATATCAAACATTATTAGTACAACCCTGAAGAATCCCACCATACAAGGAGTGTGGAATAGAGGGGAAGGTCCAAACATTCCAACCAAAGAGCAGATGCATTCAATTTTTATAATCTTTATCTAAAACGACTTTTGACCTTGAAAAAGTCTAAAAACGAATACATAATTTAATTTTAAACAAAAAGAACCTCCATGATAGAGGACTACATGATTTCATCTTCAAACGAAAGGCAAAGTCAACCCAGAAAAATTTGCTTAGTCGCTAGCAACAATGAGCCTTTATATCGAATCAATAGTACACCATAGAGATCTACCAATGTATTAACCCACTGTCAAGCCAAACCCAAATTTGTAGTCTTTCTTCCTATGATCTATCTGCAAACATAAAAATTTTCAGTAGCGTTGTTAACAAACACAGCTCACAAAATAATAATAATATTAATAAATAAAAAACCCAACAAATAAAAGGTGTGCTACCACACTTGCACCACAAATATAACGTATTAAAAAAAATAAAAAATAAAAAAAACGAGTTTAATGGTTATAAATATGCATATGAAAGCCTGTTTGCTAAGTTTTCAAATGTTCAGAATTTGCTGGGAGAAAGAAAAAAGCATTGTTTTTCAACATCTTGATCCTCACCTCAGCAGAAAGAATAAAATTGAGACCCATATTTAATCTCTCCTCCAGATAAGCAGCAGTGCAGCCATTGGAATCAATCTTCCCTCTCAGACGACACTGAAACAGCCACCACAAAAGCTTGTCAAGCAAAAATATTTCTTTATATTGATTTTATAATCCACGTTACAGCAAAAGTCTAAAATAGTTTCAATCATCCAAGATTCGGGCGAGGAACTTCTCCTATACATGCATACAAAAGTAAATCAAGGAGAATAATTTCTTCTTTGGATTAATTTCAACATGCAAGGTAACCCAGATCTAAAATTAGTATCAATATGCAGAGATTCACAGTATTCACGTACGTAAGTTAATCATGCACACCAATTTATTCTTTACACTAATTTTTATCAAGGTACCCCAGATCTAAAATAGTGTCAATCATCCAAGAGTCATGATACCTACAAATATACTACATACATACATATAAACATACATTCTTTTTCAAGGAATGGTTATATGAAACCCTGCATAAAATAACACATGCATGCACCCACATACACACACACACACACACACATACAGAGAAGAAAGAGGACAAAAAGTATTCACAGGAAAAAAAGGAGGTTTTGAAATAATAATATTCTTAAATAGCCAGTAACACTACTCACTGGACTTGAAGTCCACAGCGTTCACACAGTGCCTCATTAAGATGTCAGTGAGATATAAGCCACAAAATTCTTTTACATAAAATAGAATGCCATTTTCAAAGAACAATAATATACCTTAACTTTAGAACAATCCATAGTTTTTTTTATTCCCTTTCTAGAATTATGAGATACACTGAATGCGTAACAGAATGTTAACGAGACAGATTTGCATAAGCATACATTTCACATACATTAGAACCGCAAACTGTTTTTGTTTCCTTTTTAATAGGGAAATAGAAAGTAGAACATCAGAAAACTTACTTGTCTTAGTATGTAATCATAACCCACACTAGCTGTGACATCTCTTGACATGTAGTTGTACATGAAATCTGATGCTAGAGAAACCTTAGAAGAAAAAAAGCATAAGAAATACAGCGATATTACAAAATTATACTCATTCAAAAACTTGGCTTTCTTACCTTCTCAGATACCTTCTGAACATAGCTCAGAGCAACCATTCCAGTGCTAGCAACTTGCCCTGTGGCAATCTGCAAGCAGATGAGTAATATAATCTAATCAAGCATGAAGCACATGAGTTTCAAACAAACTACAGATTCATCCTTTTATAGTCAGCGTTCAGATCCAAATATAATCAATTCTTCTACCCCCCCCCAAAAAAAAAAAGTCATTTAAATTCTAACCCAAAGCTAATAATAACCTGAACACTTTCTGATGAAGTAGAAAATAGTCACAAATTATAGCAATTTACCTCCACGGTACAAACAAAAGCTTTGGAAGACCCAACAAAATAAAGGCCCACTCACAAGTTAAACTAATTGATATTTCACTTGACAGAAAAGTCTGGGCAAAAATAATCATAAAGAGAGGAGAAGGGACAAGAGGTAGTGTAATACAACTAAGTGCTTTGGAAGACTGAACAAAAGGAAGGTCTATTGAAGTTTACTTGACAAAATACCAGGCAAAAATAATCGTTGTGCAAAAGATCTCCAACCAACAATTCTAAAATAAAGCAAGTATCTATAAAAAGAGAGAATGGGATTTGGGAAGTGTATTGAAGGAATCAAACACATACTGATTATTGTAATGTCACCTCCCATTCCACAGCAATTAATAAACTACTAGAGATAATAAAAATAAAAATTTAGTAAATACTGTCAACCACTATCCATTAATGTACTAAAGGTTAATAAGGCAACAACAATGGAAAATAAGGCCTGGATCATGGCAAAGACAAGAAGGCAAATACGTTACCATCTTATCCGTTTCATATCGGGCAGCATAACCAATACCCGACTTTCGATGCTGACCCGCCCAAAATACTTCTCCGCCCAAAGCTAAATGTGGGGTCACACTCTACAAGAATATGTAAGATACAGTTAAAAAGTGATAATGGATGCATGTCAATTGATTAGCAGTGATCAAACCCAAGGAAGAAATTATAATTAATGCTCATTGTAGAAAATGTAAAGGGCTTTTATATGTTTCAATAAGGAACAAAAAATATAGTACTAAAGCAACAAAATATACATAGAAGCCAACTAAATGCCCACAAGAATACACGAAAACCAGAAAGAAGGGGCTTCTCTACAAAAAAGAGTATGCCAAACTTATATGAAAACAAAACCCCTTGTGAAACAGAATATCAACAAAAGGATCAGAAGAACCCAAAAGGTTCTCCTATTCACATCAGTGCCGCTCCCCAATTAATGAGAATGAATTAAAAAAAAAAAAAAAAAGTAAAGAACAACCCTTAAATCCACCATTATTAATTCCCAAAACCAGATTTTCTCATATAAAGCCTGTACAGTTGCCTTCTGCATTGCAAAAGACTCTAATATTTCTATCCTTCAAATAAGTGAAAAGGTACCCATCCTTGCACATTGCCATATAACTGAACTTCCTCTGTCAAAAGCTGTCAACTTTTCAGAAATATGCAAAAAGTGCAATCCGGGACACCTTGGAAGCATGAAACTTATTTTAAAGCTAACAAACAATACAAAAAGATATGGTCTATAATTCAAAAGTTTCCCTTCCAAAATGTTGCATCATCAGCAGGAATAAAGGTCTCTTCAGTCTCTTATTTTGAACCCTATCATTTGTGTTGACTTTCCCCTGGGCTATTGAACAGGCTAGAATTTTGAGGAATAAAACTAGTGGTACTAGAATTATCAATCAGGCAGTTGAAGAAAAACTGAACAGTGAAGTTGCTAGAGTTATCCAGCATCCAAAGTTTCCTTTCTTCATTGCCAGTAAGAAGAAAAGCTCCTTAATATTCTGTGAAGTGCAGCACACCAGCCCACCTCTCTATCATTCAGAATCCTATATATTCAAAGTTCCATTCCTCCACAACAGACATACTTTAACACACATAAAGCCAATATAAAACAAAAATTAGAAATAGATGCAGGCATTATAATGACAACAAAACATTTTTTCTTATTAACAGCACTCAAACCCATACAGTGATTGAGAAGAGCAGCACTTGTCAATTAGAATAATCCAATGGAACTTCCAGAATTTTTTTATTCCATAAAGTGCATTGTGGTTTGCGACAGAGGAAGGATGTACATAAACATCATCAATGCAGTTCTTGGAATATCCTCCCTAAGTGGCCTCGCCTGCTTCTCCTATTCTAGTTGCTTAGCTTCTTTCCATTATATTGAAACAAATATAGGAAAGATGTCTAATGTCCTTGTATTCATCCAAAAGTAAATCAATCAAGAGCAGGCTTCTATAGATCAATCCAAAGAAAAGTAAACAAAGTTATATAGATCAAACATCTGGAGAAATCTTACAACTGCAGTCTGTTATGCTAGTCATATATCAAAATGCATAAAGCAGTGGATACCATATTCAGAATACTGTACTTTAATCTATTAAGCATATGAAAGACATGCACATAATAAATAAACAGCATTATTAAGAAACATGATAATTGCAAATGTTGGAAAAATGGCAAAATCTAACTGCAAACTTTCAAATTAACGCAGCTGAGAGAACAGGAAAAGTGGTAGCATAGCTCAAGCGCAGCAGCACAGAACAAAGACCATGACTAATATAAGTCTAATGCAGCAAATGAAAAGAAACATAGAGCAGTGACAAAGCACAGATCTTTTTCATTCTTGCCATATAGTACCATATGATGAAGTCTAACGTTATCACAATATAAAGGACTAACTTTACACCAGAGGTACTAGAAATTTACATTATATACAGTGTTTGTTTTTACATATTACCAGCAAAGGAAAAAAAATATTAAATGTTTAGCAAACATGAAGTGATAATCACACTCATTCCAGGGAGGCCAATGCTTTGTTCCATCTGCTGATTTAATATTTTCTGTAGACCAATGCACCACTCATGAAGATGGGATGGGAGACATATTCTCCTATAAAAGGAGCAAAAGCACACCTATTAATGCTACTAGTCACATAATTGCAGAGGCATGAATGCTAGCCTCGTTGTTTCACTATTTTATAATGTGTCAGATCTCCCTGTTTAAAAAGATTATTTTTCATCTTGTAGTCCTGTGATAATAAAAAATCCTGACATCCTCCACAAGGTATTGTGTCTACAACTGTATTGTTAGCTCATAACTTCTTTTCATGAATTTGATAGATCAATTCTCTTTATATAGTTGATATTTATATGAAGAATGTCGATTTCTGAGTCCTGACAGTTTAAGGAAAATGATATATCATATGGAAATGGAATGTCTACAATGACTGCCATGCTCTCTCATATATCCTTTGGGGATGCATAATATTGGAGGGTACAAATAAAATGTGGTTAATATCATTACATAAACCGTATACAAGCATACAATATATCATGCTTTCATTGTGTACTGAGTATTACTGCTAACATCTTTCTACAACTTCCTTTTTGGTTTGCTCATGTATCATGTTTATTCAAAACAAAGAACACTCAGGTCTTAAGCTCTACATTATTTCCCTTCCACAAGTAACACAGGTCATGTTTTTCTTATAGGCAAATCATCCAGAGAGCACCATATTCTTATTTAAATTTTTCCCTACCAAAACAGCAAAGGTCTTGTTTCATTCATGCATATTCACTAGAGAGCAAGATGTTTAGATCTTCATGGTAGTCTCTAATTATCCATACACAATGGAGTGCTATTGCTTGGCTCGATAAGATATTTACCTGGATGTAACTGGCTCCAAATAAGGCACCATTTCCAAACTGAAACTGGGACCTGTAGTCTTTCCCCTGTACAAGGAAAAATAAGTATAACCACAAATCAAAACTAGAAACAGGAAGAAACAGGAAAAATTACTGGAATGCAGAAATACTAATTACGCTATAAAATTTATACATACTAATTAGGCCATAAAATTTATACATACTCTAAACAGATTTTTCCACTAATATCCAACACCACACCTGTCAAAAGAATAATGCACTGACCCACAGGTTCAAATGAATCTGAAGATAAAATCATTTGCATGACAATGACAGTTCTTACAAAATGTAAGATACCTGACAATCCCAAATACAGAACAAGATTTCTCTATCAATAAAATGAGACCTTTTCATGCACTTGATAAATAACAGGCCAGTATGGTTGACTCAAGCTGGTCATAACTAGTAATCTGTCTCAATTTTCTCAGGGAAAGATATTTAAAAGGCATAAGGAATGCAAGTGACACTGCCTCAACATTTGTGATCAAAACCTCGATAGTTAACAAAATTTAACATAAAACCCAGTGAAACTCTCCTGGTCACTTGCTCTCTCTCAACCATGCAAATGAATCTCATGCTCAATATTGGAAAATTCACTAAGAATCATAGAGCCCAAAAATCGAGGAAAAGAGTGTTTAGGCACTAAAAAACTGGTCTGGTTTTAGTGGATGAAGGAATCAGAAAGTTCTATAGGAATGTACCAGGAGTCCAAGATGGCTGTCTTTTGGGTGTTAGGGATGAGAGGAACAAAGAATCTTTGAGGATCTCAAAGGTGGAAAGGTAGAGTGTTTCTGGGAAACAATTAGATTTTGGGTTTCCCTATGGGACTTCTTTAACTGTAAAGTTTAGAATCAAGAATACTTCTCTCTCTCATTTTTTTTTTTCAATGATTGGAAAGCAGCGTTGGTGTAAAGTCTAAGCTTGGGGGTTCATTGCATTTCTGATTCTAGGAAGGAATTTTCATAAGCTCTCCCCTTTTGTCCTTTGGGTTCTTTTCCCTTTTGTAGACTTCTTGTTCACCCATGTATATGGTTTCTTTTTGCTTATAAAATTTTGTACACTTATTATAAAATAAAACTTTACACACAAAAAGAAAGATGAAGTACTTTCACAAGGGGTTTTAAACGAAATTTGAGAAAAGATGCATCTTTTACATGTTAACTTTTGCTAAAATACACAAAAAAATGCTCTTAATCTAGAACATCAGATGCCACCCAAGTATAAAAAAGTTCAATGCATGCTCAATGTCTATGATATTTATGTAATACAGAAAGTCATAAGCATAATGCTGGTACAGTACAAGAGTTTACCTTGTAATCAAAGTTGATCATGCCATGTGACATATGGGGCTCATTCGTAAGCTGGAAAGAGCACCAAAAACTGTTACTAAATCATATTAATATCAAAAAACAAACAAAGGTGGAAAATTAGAAGGACAAGAAAAAGCATTATCATAGATTTACCTGAGCATTAGCCTTCAAAGAAACGTTGTCTGTCAAATCACATTTCACTCTAGCATTTAGTCTACCATCCGTCAAAACTCTCCCAATAAGCATCAACTACAACACAGTATACTCCTGTCACTACTTGATCTAGTATTTCCAAGCAAACATTACATTTAACGAAAATAATCTGATCGCCACCTACCCTTGGGTCTATATAGTTGGCACCAAACTCATAGTGGGCGGTAGGGATTTTAATGGTTTCAGTAGATTGCGAAGGAATTTCCGTCGGTCCCATGAACACACTGACATGTAGTTGAAAAAGGTTTAGTAACTAAAATCAATAACTAAGCAGTAAGCACACAGAAAGTTCAAAACAGAACAAATTCACCTGTGACTGAGTGAGAACTTCTGATTAAGTCCCTTACTAAAATCAAACCGCAAACCCTCAAAAGTCTCTGGCTTCAATGACACTGCCAAACATCTATCTTTCAATACTCATAACATTAACAATAAAATCAACAACCAAAAAAAAAAAAAGAAGAAACAAAAATGGTTTCAAACACCCCTCAAAGCAATCAAATTGCTAAAACAAGCTTAAACAGCACCACACAAAGCCGCCCCCCCCCCCCCCCCCCCCCCCCCCATTCTCTTTCCAATCATGTTGAACGTACAACAAAAACAAGTCATAATACCCAGATCAGAGATACATATAGACATTCAAACCATGCAATTAACAAGCAAATTTAGACATACCCAGATGAGTAAAACACAAATGGATAGAGAAAAAAGGGGCATGCATTAGAGAGAGAAGAGTACAAACTTAAAGCTTCACGCTGGATTTCCTCGTAAGGAAGAGGGCAAGGCAAGTCCATGTAGTTGACGTGTTTGTCTTCTTCTTTGGGGGGTGGTGGTGCGGGTGGTGGTACAAAGCCTGCCATTGCCGCCGCTACTCTTTCAATGAATCGACAAACCCAACTGAGAGAGGGCGTCAGTAGCCACCGAAGAGAGAGAATAAGAAGAAGTGAAAAATAAAAGAGGGTTTGGGGGGTTTTGGAGAGGGTTTTTTTCCTTTGTGGGTCCCACAGCCTCCCTATTTCTCTCTCGTTTTTCAAGTGATAATGAGTAGGTAAATAATGGGCCTCCACATCGAAGGATGGAAAGCTAATTTTGATAAAGGGCTTAAAAATCTGATCCGGCCCAACTCCCAATGTATTGGTCTTGTGGGCTGGGCTTGTCTTCCATTCTAAATTTTGAAGTTAAAATTTCGGACTGGGCCGATGCCGTTTGGTATGTTTGACATCTCTATTCGATCATCTATTGCTTATAGGATATATTGATTGTTGACATGACATTTGGACCCTTAGTTGGAGTGTCGAGTTTTTGGCCTTACTTTCGAAGGGATGTGACTAAGGTTGGGTATCACTACATCCTTTTTAAATCACAAGGTGGCATACTTAGAATTCGAATCAGTAACCTTATAGGAGTTGTTGATTGCAAATTTGGTATCATCAAGGCTTTTATGTAGTTACTGTTAATCGTCACAGTGGCCATTTGTTCATGTTGGTTTTTGTCTTGCTCCCGGAAGAGTGTGATAGAAGTGGGGTGTTGTCATGTCCTTTTTAAATTATAGGTTGGAGTGTGATGGAGGCATGATGTTGCCATGTCTTTCTTTAACCACAAGTCTGCAAAATGACGTTTTCAAGATTTAAACCACTAGTAACCTTGATGGTGTTTTGCAACCAAAATACCTATAATGATTAGTTCAAATCATGGGTACGCTATCTTGTGGGCTTGTGGTTCAAGAAGGACATGGCAACATCGTGCCTCCACCATACTCCGACTTGTGGTTCAAGGAGAACATGACAACATCTAGCCTTCACCACACTTCTTCAGGGGCAAATCCAAAACCAACGTAGACAAAATGACCACTGTGGTGACTAATGGTCACTATATTGATCATGAGTTCTACTTGTTTTTCCATTTAAATCTTGTTTATCTTTGATGATATCAAGTCTTGTTAATCTTGTATTAAGATTAGAACAAGCATTTATGGGTTTGAAAATCATTACTAAAAGGCTTGCGAGTATATTAAATAGGACAGCTTGATAAAGGTGTAGATTCATAGTATGGATTAATAGTTTGAGGATATATATTTAGTCACGTAATGGATTTCATGAGATCATTAGAGAAAAGATCTTATTCATCAACTTAAGAATGTATCCTTTTAATTAACTAATGGATATTATAACTCATGTGATCAGTAGATTAACCTATGGTTTTTTACCCAACTTTTAGGGTTCATGTAAAAATTGGTTGCGTCATTTTTCTCTCTCCCTTATATTTAATCTGGAAAACTTCTTTATTAACTAGATTTTGTTTATTGATCTTGATTTAGGTCTTATTGGTTTGACTCAATTTTGATTTGTATTATTAAATCTGAGTCTTAATTTGGGTTTTAACTATAAAACCTAGATTGAGTTTTCATACATATAAATTTATTTTAGTTTCTCGATGTTAGGTTATTAGGTCATGGGTCAAGTTTATCAAGATGATCAAACCCAAGCCAAAGAGCCAAATCAAGTTTGGATAAAAACAATTAACTGTTTATGCAATTAAAAACGGTTACAACACAACTGCTTATGGCAGTTAATACACGTTTAAAAGGAAAAGAGAGTGTGGGTGAGTTTATCAGACCGACACTCAAACCTGAAAAAGGAAAACATACGTACTCAAAGAGAGAGCAAAAAAGAAGTAAAACAAAGGAAAAAATAAGGGCACTTACATTATGATTTGAGAATTAGATTCCATATTTGGTGATCGTGTGTCGATCGGTTGAATAACTCGAAAGTCTAAGACATTCGCTACAAAAGGCTTTGTCTTTTGCTTTGTTTTTACTAGTTTTTTTTTTTTTTTTTTTTTGAGATATTGTTTTTACTAGTTTTTTTTTTTAATCAATGTTTATACTATTTAGAATTATTAGAATGCTTTCACTCAAAATCATTTTGAAAAATTTTGGAAATCTTTTGCACCCCTTCTAAGTTTCTCTTCAACATAAATTGAATATTGTCAAAAATAATAATTTAAATGTGACTATCAAAATTTAGACATTTTCTCCATATAAAAAGGTAATTATAAGCCATGTTTATTTGACAGGATTTGGCGGGTGGGATGAGATTTCAAGTTCAAAATCCATCAAATCATGTGTTTGGGCTTGGGTAGAGAAGGGATAGAGTGACAATATTTACACCCCTTTAAAATTGTATCTACAGCCTTTAATTTGTATATATTTTCTAATAATGTCCTTAAAAGAATGACGCTATATTTCCCAAAAATTTGCTCAAAAATTTTACCCAAATGATGTAACAAGTTAATTTATAACTACTACATTAAATTTAAAATAATATATTGATAATATGGTAATTATATATAAACTTGTCACATCATTTAGACATGAATTTGGTCAAATTTTTAGTTAATATAATATTACTCTAAATGAAATTCTTAATACTTTATGTAAAAACTAAGAGTCTTTTGTTTTTTCTATTTATAACTTAATAGTGCTGAATTGCACTCATTAAATTGTTTTTGTTTGTTTTTTAAAGTGGTTAAACTTTTTTTTTTTTTTTTTAATTTTCTATAAGGTTATGAGTCAAAGCTAACTTATTATTAAAAGAAAAAAAATTACAAAAAGAGAATAAGACGGAAAGCCCATACAAAAATAAAAACCAACCAATGAAGGAAAAAACCGACCAAGGAAAGAAATAGATAGTAGAAGATTCAACCAAAACCAAATCTTTGCATATCAATCCCTATTGTACACCTTATTAAAAAACATTATAAAAAAAAAAACCTATTAGAAAAAACCCAACAAGAAAAAAAGAGTATCCACTCTCAAAATCAAAACTAACAAAATCAATATTAATATTTGTCAAGAAGATCATTGGAAAGAAAAGAACACAAAAAGCTAAAAGTCGTTCACCACCAGATGGAACAAACAAACAAAGGGGATCGCGAAGCTAGAGCATTCGCCACAGAGTTTCCCTCATGATAAATATGTGTTATCCTGAAATTCATATCCTGCAAATAGTGAAGACACTTCTCCCAAGCTAGTTGCCAACACCAGAGATTTGTAAAAAAACGAGCAAAAAGAAGAGAAACCATATAAGCAAATCCTTTTTCAACCAAAGCTTCTTCCAATGATGTTTCCAAATATACCAAATGGCATGAACAGTTGCTACTAACTTTGCCTTAAAAGTATAATCTATTCCTAACGGAATAATAAAGACACTCTTGAAGAAATCACGGGACGTTCAAAAAATTCCTGCATAATCAACTAAACTAAAGCAAAATTGTAAGTATTAATATTGATACATCCCAGGAAGGGGAAACCAAACTACCTCTATAATACAGGGAGCTTTAGGAGGTCTGGCTAAACATGAAGCTTACGCAATCATCTATTAAATTTTGCATAACCCCAAAACTAAAAAAAAAAATTGACTCTCTAATAGAACACTAGACAAAAGAATGAGCCACATGAAAAGAATGATACATACTCTCGAAAGTGATAGAATTTTGAGTAACCTAAATGATCTAAAAAATTACAATGATATCAAGTCTTTCAAAAATGTTGAAGTTGAGAATAAAAGATAGTAGACATAACAACTTATCACAAATTTTTGACAGCCTGAAGTAAAGAAATGACATGATCAAAAATAGAAGATCCACTTAAAACTATCTAAAAACAAGTGAAAAAAAAAAAAAAAAAGGTTACAAATTGTTTATTTTTATCACTTTTTACTTAATGGATTTGAATTACACTTATTAAATGATTTTTATTTGTTTTCTTAAGTGATCAAATTATTTAAAACCACTCAAAAATCACTAAGAAAAAAAATTATTATTTCTGACTTTTAATTAAATGTCAAATCACTTAATGATTTTTAAATATATTATTTCAAATCTATCATTCTCAAAATAATATATTTTCAATTTTGTTTTAATTTTATATTATATATATATATATTCCTTTTAGCAATATTTCTTTTAATGATATTTCTTTTAATGTTATTTTTATTTAAATATATGACAATAGTAATTCAACTTAAGTTCATTTTGTTTATTTTTATTTAAATATATATATATAATTTACTTTACTATAATAATTTATTTATGTATATATAATTTTCAAAAAAAAAAATATTTTTTACTTTTTAATTAATTTTTTTTAATTATGAATAAAAATATTATTAATGTATACATAAAAAATTTTTAGTATTTACTAAATAATTTATTATAATTGTTTGTATTACAGTAAATAAAGTTATATAATAACTAATAGTAAAAAAATATAAATGTTAAATTACTAGCTTTTAAACAAATTTAATTTTAAAAAATAAACAATATTATTGTACATTCAGACATAATTATAAAAAAAAAAACATATTATTTAGATTTCATATTTCAATCACTATTTGGTCTTCAGTTTTTAATAGTACTATTTAATTTTCATAAAAAAAAACAAACGACTTCACTTTCACTTAATTATAAATCACTTAAACATACTTAAAAAATTCCATTCCAAGTCTATCTTCCTCAAAATGATATATTTCCGTATTTATCTTAATTTTACACTACTCAAATTTTCTTTTCTTTTCTTCTCTTTGTTTCTTTTGATACTTACAAGAAATATATTTGAAAAAATAAAGAAAAATCTAAATATATTTCATCTTAAACTGTTTTGGAATTAAACTATTTTATTTTAATTTACAATTTAAATATTTATTTTTTTAGTTGCTTTCTTAGAAATATAAATATGATTAATGCTACCATATATTTTTAATTATATTTTAATTATGAATAAAATATTATTAATATATACAAAAAAATGTTTTAGAATTTATTAATTATTTATTTTCAGTTGTTTGAACATTAAATTAATTAAAATTACATAACAATAAATACTAAAAATAGTGTAAATGTGAAATTACTAATTTTCAGATAATTTTAATTTTAAAAGAACAAATAAGTTTGTAATATAATCAAGGGTAAGGAAAAAAGATAAACAAGTATGTTGTTAAGATTTTGGTTGTTATTCAATCTTTAGTAATTTTCAATAATATTCAATCTTCAAACAAGGAAAACAAACGACTTCTAACTCATATAATCATTATTAATTATTTAAATTTTCAACTTTTTGCTAACTAAATCGGGATACATTAATTTTTAAAAGTAACTAAAACTAAATTTTTAAAAGAAATACTACTAACATGTGTGTGTGTGTATATAGCCTAGATTGAGATATAGGAGCAGAGCTCAGAGGCTTTCCAAACCTCAGAGTTAAAGGAGCCCCCTATGTCATCTTAATCCACAAAATGGATAAAGCAGTAGACTTATCCAAAAAATAAAGACAGAAGCAAGGGGGCTGGTGCCTCCTTCCAGTTCATACTTCTTATTCTTTCTTTCTTTCTTTCGTTTTTTTCCTTTAATTTTTTATAACTGATTTATTTATTATATTTTATAAAAATTAAAAGAAAGAATATATTTGGTAAAGATAGAAAAAGAAAAAAGAAAAGGTATGGTTGGTAATATATGGAATATGTTTACAAGATATGATTTGTTTGAAAATTTTAGTGGGGTGTATATACAAAAGGAGGTTACATACAACCTCTAAGGGGTGTATATATCAACACTCAAGGGGATATTTCTCTCCTTGGGCCCATGTCCATTTTTGCAGAGAAAATTGAGAAAATGACGTTTTTTGGGAAGCCATCCTCAAAAGTAACCTTTTTATTTTTTATTATTAATAAAAACACTGAAAGGACAAAAACGCCCTTAATGAGTAATTTTTGAAATCAATCCCAACTTATAGGTTGGGATCTCAACCCCGAGGTTGGGAATTTCAAATAGGGTTAAATATCAAAAATTGGGATTCTCAACTTTTAGGTTGGGATCCCAACCTAAAGGTTGAGAATCCTAAACTTAGATGTTTATTCAAGTTTGGGATTCCTAACCTCATGGTTGGGATTCTCATCTTTGAAGTTGAGATTTCAAATATGAATATTGAATCAAGGTTGGAACTCCCAACCTGGAGGTTGAGAATGTCAACCTAAATGTTCAATTATATATATTTCGTAATTAAATAAATTTTTAGGGTTGTTTCGTAATTATTAAATTTAGAATAGAGGGCGTTTCTTGGGTAAGAAGCGCCCTTAAAGATATTTTCTAAAATTACAAAATTACACTTTTATTTTTTTGAATTATCAAACCTGACCTTATTATTATTTTTTGAACAAAATTACCCCTCCTATTTCTTCAATATCAAAATCCATAATCTCAACCTCAAGGTTAGGATTCCCTATCAATCCTAACTTTCAGATTGGGAATCCCAACCTCGAGGTTGAGATTCCCAACCTTAATTGAAAATTCAGGGTGAAATTCATAATTAAATAAATTTTTGAGGTTATTTCATAATTATCAAATTTAAAATAGAGGGCGCTTCTTATCCAAGAAGCGCCCTTAAAAGTATTTTTAAAAATTACAGAATAGACTTCTAGTTTTCTGAATTATCAAAATGGACCTTATTATTATTTTTTGAATAAAATTACCTCTCCCATTCCTTCAATATCAAAATTCATAATTTCCCACAATTCATCAACATCATCAATCCAATTCATCAACATCTCCCACAACAACAACAACATTATCAAATCAATAATTAACAAACAAACACAAAAAAAAAAAAAAAGAAATCTGGTTCTGGGTTCGCGACCCAGAACCAGACCCCTCTCCTCTTCTTCTTCTTCTTCTTTCTTTTTTTTTTTCCTGCCTTGGTTCTGGGTCACGAACCCAGAACCATCGCTGGTTCTGGGTCGCAAACCCAAAACCACTTCGGTTCTGGGTTCGTGAACCCAGAACTGTCTGGTTCTGGGCTCGACGGTTCTGGTTCCGCGACCCACGAATCAGATCCAATCCAGGAAAAAAAAAGAGAAAAAAGGAGAAGAAGAAGAAGAAGAAGAAGAAGAAGAAGAAGAAGAAGAAGAAGAAAAGAGGGAGGAGGGATGGGAATGATGATGGGTTAGGGCATTTTAGAGAGAGAATGAGAGGAAAAAGTTTGATGGGGTGGGAATTTTAGAGAGAGAATCAGAAATGGGTGGGTTATGGAGGGAAAAACTATGGTAAATGGTAATTAGTTGGATTATTAAGGGTATTTTGGATAAAAAAAAATCATGCTGCAGGAAATTCAAAAAAAAAAGGGTAGTATCCAAAAGGGTTATCAAAAAAAGGTTAAATTTGGTTAAAACCCTTTTTTGTAAGGGTAGGAAATGAAAACTCACCAAAGATGGTGGGTTTTCGACTTTTGCCTCCGTATGATTCGAACCTTTTTTTTTTTTTAACTATATTTTCTTTATTCTAAAATATATAAATTATTCATTATAATAAATATATTATATATATAATTCATTAAAATATTTTTGTGAGATTAATAATTTAAACATCAATTAGTAAATAAAATTATTCTTCTTTATATATTTTTCAATTTTTCATATTTAACATATTTAAAAATTAGTTTAGTCTAATGTTATATTTTTTTAGTTCATTTCAATCCAATCCAATCCTAATTGCACCAAACACATCACAACACTAATTTAATCAAATCCTGTCTCATCTAATTCTATCATATCAAATCATATTTAATTCTATCTCATCCAATCTTGCATATACAATGCGACGTAAGGGTAAGTTTGGCACATAAAATTGGATTAAGATTGGATAATTTTTTGTCCAATCTCATATTTGACATGAAGCATTGGATTGGAAAGCCACTCACATGCCTTCAAATTTGTCCTGGTGTGGTGAAATAAATCAATGCCCACCACAACCATTGGGACAAAGCTTGTGCTTCGCTTTTGCATTCTGTTTTATGTATTTTTTTTCCCTTTTTTCAAGTATAATATTAAATCGAATTATTTATTTAAAATTAAGTTAATACATTTATTCAATATTTCTATAAAACAACATTCCTTTTAATTAAGTATAAAAAATATTATTTGATTTAAAATTGACTTTATGTAGTTATTATTTATAAAAAATATAATATATTATTTCATATTTTTTTTTAAATTAATTTGTTATATGTATTTTTCGAACTCATTAACTGGGTTGGTAAAAGTCCAATTTAGGCCCATTTAAGACTCGATAAGAAGGCTCGATAAGGTCAATGTAGTCAAAGCCCATCAGACAAGGCCCAGTATTGACTCTAAGCCCAGCAAGCTCTTCAGCTCGCTCAAGGAGATTCTCCAGCTGGCATCAACAAACCCATAAGCACAGCCAGGTCGTAGCTCGCCTCATATACAGCTCGTCTCTTAGCGAGCTCGAGCTCGAGACCGCCATAATAAGCAGCTCGTCCAAGAGCGTAATAAATGCAGTATCTTCCAGAAATAGGCAACTAAGTTCAACCATGATTCTTTCTCCGAATATGGCAATTACCCAGTCAAACTGTGATTTCCTCATCAGATATGAAGATCTATTCAAATTCAAATTCAAATCAACCTTATCTCGAGATAATTACAGTAATTTCCTAATATTATTCAAATATATTAGGAAGTATAACTAATGTATAATTCTTTTCCTTATTTTTCCTGATTATTTGGGAAGTGTAATTAATTCAGGATTCTTTTCCTGATTCGCTACAACCAGAATTGTAACACCTTTTTCCTTATAAATAGGGATTAAAATCATTGTAACATGATGAGAGAATAATCAATAATATACTGTCACTCTGCAGAATTTAATAGAAAGACAGTCGTGGACGTAGGCCTATTATTGCTGAACCACGTAAAAGTTTGGTGTCCCTTGTTTGATTACAGGTTTTTGTCTGTATTTTTCTTGGTATTTGTGCTTTCTCACATTGATTGTAGGTATTGGACATTGATTACTCGTCGACTGAAATCCAACGTCGACATAATTTAAATATTTTAAGTATATGATATATTTATTTTATTTAAAATTAATTTAATATTTTTATAAAATATATCCTTTTAATATTAATTAAAAATTATTTTAGATTAAAATTATTTGAAAATAGATTTTTTTATTTTTAAAATATTTTAATTATTTAAAATTGATTTAAAGGAAATTTTAACCAAATTTAATATACTTTAAATATTTTTATTTTTTTTAAATTTAATGTATAATCATTTGATATTATTCAAAAATTAGCGTCTCTAATATAATATTAACAAATCTCACATTCTATTTAACATACATATATACATAAATATATATAAATATATATTGAACATATACACAATACATATATATAGACTGTACATGCAACTTGAGAAATAATTAAAAAAATAATAATGTAAGGAAAAAAACAGAGATAATTATTGCATACAAACAAAAGAACTTGAAAAAGAAATATATTGTAGTATTCTAGTTACAACGTGTAATGATAAAAAAAAATGTTTATGACTAAAATAGATTTATCGTGACCATCATAAGTTTGAGGAGAATCAAAGTCAAAATCCAATACACCCCTCTAAATATTTAAGCGTTGTTTGGCATAGTTTCCAAAAGTCAAATTTTGACCTTTGGGAGCTGAAAAGCTACTTACGAAAATATTTGGTTGTATTTTCAAAGTGGCTTTTCATTTTTAGAAGCTCTTCCATCATTAGTCAAATGGACTGGCTTCTCTAGAAAGCTCTTCCGAGAAACACAGGAAATGATTTCCCGAAGTTAATGAAACTTTTTATAATTCCAATTTTATCCTCATGCCATCGAATTGCAGAACAAAAATTCCTCTTACCGCTAAATCTTATCTCCACGCTTCATCATTTTCATTCAAACTTTGAACAAGTTCCAATCAAGAACTCTTCAAAGGGATTAAAAAGCAACAAAAGAAAAAAAAAAAACAAAAAACAAAATTCCAACCCATAAGAACAAAAAGTTGAAGAAAGGGTTTTGAGAGATCATGAATTCACAGAACATGAGAGAGAAAGAGGTTAGTAACAGGTCATGGCATTCAAAATAAAAAATAGTAGAGAGAAAAGGTTGGCTGACTACAAAGATTTCACAACAAATCGAAGGAGTAAGAGCTCCATCATAGAAAGAAATTATTAAGGAAAAAAAAAATGATTTGGTGTTGTGAGAATTGAGAAGAGGTGGCTGAACAAAATGGGTGCAGGTGGTTGACAAATAATAAACTCTTTTACGTTTATCATTTAATACTTTTAATAATTATTATAATTGTTATATATATATATTTAGGTGATTTGTTTATTGTTATTGATTCTAAGGATAGTAGTTTATTATTATACTTTTAGTTTTTAAGTAATTTTTATATAAAAACCTTCAATTTAAATTTGTTTAAATTAATATTATTTATTTTAATTAAATATTTTAATATAATATGAAATTAAAATTATATAATTAATTTTGATTAGAGAATAATGGTCATATCATAATTATAATAGATTTTAGTATATTCAATCTAAACAGTTTCATAAACTCTTTGGTATAAAGAAATCTTTTAAAATAAATTATCCAAATAGTGCTAGAAAAACTCAAACATTGATTTTTTTTTTTTCTTCACTATTAAAAACCAAAAGTAAAAACTATGCCAAACGAGACATTTAGTCTCATGACTTTGTGGAATATCTATCCTCATAAGAGGACAATACTCTCCACATGTGTTTTTAAATGCATATGACGAGACTTGAATTTTTATGATAAATCTGAAGAGAAAATGTACTACCACTTCAATTATGAGTTGATGTATGTGATTTTAACCAACTACAAGTTACAAATAAACCTTCAAATCATTTGATATAAATTTGAGTTTCTAATATTATAATAACAAAATTTTTGAAACCATAGCTCATTATAAAATCACTTCTAAATATTTCAAACCACTATTATATTTAGCTCGCTTACAAAAAGGACTTTCTCCAAAATTACATTCTAGGTGAACTATACATCCCAATGCCAATGCAATGCATGCGGGATTAAGATTAGAAATGATAATGAGATTGAGATTGAAATGAAATGGATTGGATTGGATTGAATTAAAAAATTACTATTTTATACTTTGTAGAACTTGAGATTAGATTAAAGTTATATCATATTGTATTTGATGTAAATTGGAATTGGATTGGAAAAAAATTAATTTAAATACTTTATCATATGCTTAAAATTAATTTTATATAGCTCCGAAAAAAAAATGGATCTCTACTGTCTTCAACATTATTAACCCAGTTTGTCAACATCAAGAACAACCTAGTTCATCAAAATCATCATCTCCTATAATAACAACATCATCAACAACAAGACGTTTTGAATCCCAAGCCTACATGAAATCCAAGTGTGCCAAACATGACCAAAATGTTGATGCAAGGATGACAAACCCCTGTAACTATAACCAATGCCAATGTAATTCACAATAATTGGACCATGACCTAAAAAACTATAACTATTGCCAGTTAATTGATGTAAACAACTTAATCCCTCATTTGATATCCTCATAGTGTCTCACATTAGGAACAAGTGTGGCATTATCCACGGTTGTTTTTGCCTTGCAATCATAAATAGGAGGTGCATGGCAACAAGGCTTCATTGACAAGCCTCTACCATAAGGAGGATACAGTTTCCTTTTGCAAATCTTGTACAAGATCAAGGGTCGCATAACTCTCAAACCTTGAGCTACATTGCTAAAGGTTGACCATGCATAGGCCACCAATTCATCACCCAAAGTTAATAGATAAATTTTAACCCATGCCTGCATGTTGTGTGAATTCTTGTTCGATTGTTGCTTCTCTTCATGGCTCGGCTGGTAAATAGCAACCCCTTCTCCATTCTTAGTCTGAGTGTTCTCCATACATCTTCTTCCATTTCTCATAGTAACCTTTGAATAATGAAGTTAAAAGCATAGTCTTTTTTGTTTGGTTTCTTGATGGACAAGTTACCGAATTTTCTGTGTCAACTTCTCGCAACAACTTTTCCTTACGAATACGGGACAGAATTTGATCCATAACATATTCAAACAGACTATTTTTGATACCACAAATTCTAATTTGGATTCAACCTTCTCAGCTTTAGCCAAGTAATCCTAATAGCACTAGCCATACTTAATTCGAAGGATGAAAAAGATACCTACCCAAGTGATGGGAAACAGTCTATTTGTTTAGAAATAGCTTGCTTAATTCTTGCTCAAATGATGAAATCAGAAACAGAGATGGAAGAAAGTAGACATTTGATTTCATGATCAACCAAGGTACTTTATTGAGAAGAGCCTGTGACAAGAATAGAAAATGAAGAGATCGATGTATGATTAAAACGAGATCAGAGAAGTTTCATAAAGAAAACCTCCATTAACATAACTAAGAGAAAAATGTTATTTAAGCAGAGAGCTCTATATTTCTTAAATATTTTTGTACATGTACAAATAGCATTACTCAATCCTTTTATATGAAGAAACATTCCAGAAACATCTAAGAATACATTGGCGGGAAAAATAACCACTAGCTTGTTTGCAGCTCCATCTTGCTTGATGGATACACAAGTAGTATAGTGAAACATGCTCTTTTATTCCCTGTATGTTCTGCTTTCAAACCTGTTACATTAACATCCCCCTGCAAACGAACTATGGTGGAATCACACATGGTGAGTTTGGAACGCAAAAACGAGAAGTGAGAAGAAGGTAAAGCTTTAGTAAGGATGTCTACCTTTTTATCAGAAGTGGGAACATATTGAACTGTTAATATTTTTGCAGCAATCTTTTCTCGAATGAAATGAATATCAACCTCAATATGCTTAATTCGAGCGTGGAAAATAGGATTTTGAGCAAGGGCAGTAGTACTTGTGTTATCACACTAGATAACATGACAGGTTTAAATGGAAAAACCAAGTTCACTGAGAAGGGACTTGAGCCAAATGATCTTAGTAGCCCCATGTGCCAAAGTATGGTATTCAGCTTCTGCACTAGATCTTGCTACTACTACTTGTTTTTTAGAGCTCCAATTAACTAGATTTTCACCCAAAAAAACACAAAGACCAGTGGTGGAACGTTTGTCATCAATGCAAGATGCCTAATTAGCATCACTAAAAACTTCTATAGCAAGCTAGGAAGCTAGAGAGAAATGCAAACCATATGAGATTGTCCCTTTGAGATACCTTAAGACCCTTTTGCAAGCCTTCCAATGATCTTCTAAAGGATGAGCTAAGAATTGACTTAGCTTGTTTGCTGCGAAGGAAATGTCAGGCCTCGTATTGGTTAAATATTGCAGAGCACTGATCGTACTTCGATAGAGAATAGGATCAGAAAAAGGTGTACCACCAGACTTAGACAATTTTGTATTAAAACATAAAGGAGTTGGACAAGGTTTGCAGTGCAGCATGTTGGTTTTGACAAGGAGATCACTAACATATTTAGACTGGCATAAAGTCATACCTATTGGTGTTTTAGAAGCCTCGAAACCCAGAAAGTAATGGACAGATCCTAGGATCTTAAGAGCAAATTTTGCTTCTAATGTCTTAATTGTTTGATGCATCAGAATAGAGCTACTGCCTGTTATGAGTATGTCATCGACATACACTAGTAGATAAAATGTGTGAGAATGGTCAATCTTAATAAACAAACATACATCTGCTTTGCTGTTGGTGAAACCAATATCTAACAGGGCTGTTTTCAGTTAAAGAAACCAAGCTCTTGGAGCCTGTTTAAGACTATGAAGAGCTTTGTTGAGCCTGTAGACATGAGTAGGAAAGGCAGAGTGAATAAACCCTAGTGGTTGTTCCATGTAAACCATCTCTTGCAAGTCCTAATTTAGAAAAACATTGTTGATATCAATTTGTTGTATCTCTCAACCCTTAGTGACAATAATGGTAAAAAGAATTCTTATAATGGAGGCTTTAACTACTAGGCTAAAGGTGTCAAAATAATCTATCCCAACAGTTTGATGGAAACCCTTTGCCACCAACCTTGCTTTATACTTGAGAACACTCCCATCTGGTTTAAACTTTGTCCTGAAAATCCACTTACATCCCACAACATTCAGATTTGAGCTGTTTGGAACCAATGTCCATGTGTTGTTCTTAAGCAAAACTTGAAATTCTTTTTTCATGGCACTCAACCAGTAATGACTACTTAGAGCTTATCTAACATTTCTTGGTTCTTGAGTGTTAATCACATTACTCTTGAGAGGATTGACAGCCATTGAATATAGTTTTGGCTTAAAAATACCAGCTTTTGATCTTGTAATCATTGGGTGACAAGGGACTAGAGGATGTTGAGGATACTGCTCATTTCTGTCAAGCTCAAAAGGGACTGCGTAAGAGGTTGACTCAAGAGGGACTTACTGTGTACTAGGTACCGGTTGAAGGATAGATGGAGTGTCAGTGGTTGAAACAAAAGTCGAATTATTTTGAATTAATCTGAGTGTAGAGATAAGTACGCTAGGTCATTTTTAGGTGTAGATGAAGTATTGGTGTGTGTTGATGGAAATAAGGCGTTAAAAGGGTATTCAAGGTCATTGAATATAACATCCCTAGAAGTGTAAATTCTATCAGAAGGATGCAAGCATTTATAACCCTTTTGACTTAAGTTATAACCTATGAAAAGACATTTAGTTGAGTGAAAACTAAGCTTGCGCTTGACATAGGGTCGAAGATTAGGAAAACAAGAACAACTAAAAACCTTAAAAAAATTGTAGTTGGGAGTTTTTTTTTAATAAAATTTCATAAGGAGATTTCATGTGCAAAACAGGTGTGGGAAGATTGTTAATCAGGAGGGTAGCAGTTTGGAAAGCATCAACCTAAAACTTTAGAGGCATAGTTGCATAAGCAAGAAGTGTCAATCCTGTCTCAACAACATGTCTGTGCTTTCTCTCAACTACTCCATTTTGTTGATGAGAATATGCACAAGAAGTTCTTAATTGAATGCCACAACTACTTAGATAAGGAAGCAATGACTTAAATTCAGTTCCTAAGTTAGCTTGAAGACACTTGATCTTACATTCTAGCTGCAATTCGACTTGTTTTTGAAATTGAATAAAGATGCTAGTAACTTCTGATTTCAATTTCAAAGGAAAGAACCAAGTGTACCTAGAGTATGAATCAACAAAAGTATCAACGTGATTTTCTGGTCGATGAGAATTCAATATCCAATACCTGCAATTAATGTGAGAATGCACAAAACCAAGAAACAACACAACAAAGAACAAGAAACAACACAGCAAAGAATTGAGAACAAAACAAGAAAACACAAGATTTTTAACGTGGTTCAGCGAGTGCGCCTACGTCTACGGTTGTCTCTCTAAAATTCTGCAGAGTAACAGTATGCTATTTTAGCCCCTATTTATAGTGGAAGCTATGTTACAGATCTGGTAATAATAAAATAGGAAGAAAATTACGAATTAATTACACTTCTTAAACAGTTAGAATAAAATCAGGAAACTGGTCTACAAAATCCGAGATAATGTTGACTCAGTTTAAATTTGAATTAATTTTCATATCTGGTGAGAGAATCACGATCAGATCAGGTAACTGCCTATTCTGGAAGATATTACATTAACTATTCTTTGAACGAATTGTTTACTGTCTATAGCGACAGCGAGCTTGACCTCGCTGAGTAGCAAGTTATGCATAAAGCGAGCTTCATGACTAGCTGTAGCCCAGCTGTAAACTAAGCTCATTGCTGCGAGCGTGGAAATCGTTGGGGCGAGCTGTAGAGTTTGTTGGGCTTGGAACTGATATTTGGGCCTTGTCTACTGGGTTTTTATATTGGGTTGATTTTATTGGGTCTTCTTCAGGCTTTTACCAGCCCAATTACTTGATCCAGAAAATACACATAACATCAGCCATCTAGCGCTCAGTTCGTTCTACGAATTGAAAGCTTGAGCTCGCTGGTAAAGTTAACTTGAATTTGTCTTTTTTTGCCTTTTCAAATTCATTCTTATCAGCTTTGATACGTGGCGGTCATGCAGGAGATAACTGAGCCGTATCTAGCATGTCTCGTGCCATGTGCATTTAATGTGCATGTTTTTCAACTGACAACTGCATGATTACAAAGCCGTTACTCGTGTTGCATCATTGGATCAAAGACGGTTACATAGCATCCAGATCGGACGGCTGGGGTTCGAGCTCGCTCACCTATATAAATGGTGGAGCCCTTTGTTGTCCTGTTCACTTGTCACTTTCTTCTAGCCACCAAACTGCCACTAGACTCTTTGTTATTGCGTATTTCACTGGTTCTTCACAAAAACTTCACTTCCAATCGTCGTTTTTACTATTTCATCAAAGATTCACGGTAAACTTCTGTTTTTCTTACTTTAAATCTTCAATTTTCCGGTTTATCTTTGCTGTGTTGACATTTTTTTTACTTGCATTTTATTTCTATGTCTGAAATGAGTTTGAACATATTTTCTTAATGTTGAATTTTGATGTTCTGGGTTTCTTGTTGAATACGACTCTTTACTTTCTGCTGATTTGATCCTCTAGCTTGTTTGCTTGTAACCTGATTACTGTTTGTGGTCTGCCATGTATGCGAACTGTTGGATCAGATACCCGTAGATTACCAGTTCGTAAGTCATTTCTTCTTAGGTTGAGCCCCCCAATGTATGAGCGATCTATAAAATAAGAAACTTAGAAAAATTTTTAGAATTTTAATAGCCTGTTCACTGCGACCTGAACATGCTCCCTTTGTATATATGTCTTCAAGCGGAGCTCGCGATGAAGCAACTCAAGATAAGGAGGCTCATGAGCAGGATGAGGCCAGGGCATGAGCTGGCAAGGAAAGAAAAGCTCGCGAGACGTTCGCACACTATTCCTCTTCATTAGATCTTTTCGATTTGATAGGGCTTACTCTTCAATTCCACATACATAAGGATTGTCGTGCGTTGTCACCCATTCCCGTAAATCATGCATGTTATTCTCCATGAGGGTACGTCGCTGTCAGTACCCAACATCTCGAACATAGACTATGATTCCCCATTCATCCTTATCTGATCGAGTTTTTAAACATGATCAAGCTCACGCCATTCCAGTTAACACCGAATTCATATGCGCAGCTAACCTCGTTGACTCTGGCCTTCCTCAGAAACGATCTTCCTCTCCCAACTCCAAAAATCATTCAACACCTCTATAGCATCAAGGCCCTGAGCACTCCCAAAGATGGAAAGCAAGACAACATTTATTACCTTACAGCTCGTCCGTCGGAGTATAAGAGTCTTTTGCCCCAAGGGAGTGCGAAGGGCAAATCCAACATTGGTGCATATAAGACGAGCTGGTTCTTCGTCTCATGCCCTTCTCTCACAAGTCTTAACAATTTCAGCTTTGTTCTAAGCTTAGGTAATCGAAAGGGGAGTCTTTAGCTAGCTATTATATATATTTTTTATTTTATTTTATTTTTTATATTTATTTATTTATTTACACTTTATTTTACAAAGCTGAAAATTGACAAATCTCCCCTCAGTAGCAAGGAGAAAAGGGCTTTCCAGGTGCTCACGAATTCGGGCGAAATGAGCATTAGCAACAAATTTGATACCGCCCTCCTCCAGGCTCATGGCCTTGCTTCTCTTTAGGATTCTCCGCTATTAAATCTTGAAGAGGACTTAGAGAGCATGGATGATAACCCTATACTTCCTTCCATCCTCGAAATACCTGTCGGAGAAGGGGTAGACGCTCCTGCTTCCCAGCGATCTCCAACTCAATCAATTCCGATTGTTCGATTGGATTTATCTTCTTCTCTTGCTCAAGTAGCTATTCCAGGGGTTTCAACTTTCTTCTGCTCCAGCAGACTCAACCCCTATTCCAACAGCTTTACCTCATGCTGAAGCAGCTCCAACACCAGCTCGAACCTCCCCAGTAGGCGTTTCTCAAAAAGCCATTCCTCTAGCTTCAGCTTCTGGCTTTAGGCGAACTCCAACTAAGAGGAGAAAACTTACTCTTCTGGAATTTCCTCGTTAGCGACCTACTAAAGTTCCAACTTCTTCATCTGCTTCCTTCAAGTGGTCTGCTGAAGCACCAACCTCCTCAACCGCTCCCTCAAAGCGGCCTGCTGAAGCACCAGCTTTTCTAGCTGCTCCTTTGAAGCGCTCAAAGCGACCTACTAAGGTGAAGACTCCCTTAGTTGCTACTCCCAGCGAAATGCCGTCTTCAGAAACAGCAGCAGACCTTCCCCAGATTCCAGCTCCTAGTTCGTAGCAAGAGTCGAGGGCTGCTCCATCCGGCGCTCCATCTGAGGTTTCTACCCAGGTGACCCAAGTTGGTACTAGCGGGAGAAAAAAGAAGAATTGGGCTAAACGTACATTTTTTACGCGACGTCATGTTTACTGGAGTGAAGAGTCTAAGGTCGCAAAGGCTAAGGGGACTCCATCGCCAACAATGCCAAACATCGAAGTTGGACCTAGGGGGTGATATCTAACCTCCTTTCTCGAAACTGGCCAACAATCATGATGACTCATACCAAGATCTTGAAGAATAGGTCCCCTACGGGCATGGATCTAGACGAATATACAGCTAGACATGCCATGCTAGTAAGTCATTTTTTTTTCATCTCCTGGATTCTTTACTTTATCAAATATTAACTTATAGAATTTTCAGGTCGCTCTTGCATCAATAAAACGAAGGAGGGAAACCAGATTCACTGAAGATCGAATAACAAGGTTGGAGAGCGAGCTGGAGAAAGCTAAAAAGGAGATGAACTCCTTGACTGAGAGGACTCGAGATGGGAGGAAGTTCGTGGAGGGCCATGAGACTATGATAGCTGCAGCGAACATAACCAGACAGACTGCCGAAGAGGCTCTGCTGCAAGTGGAAAATGATTATGATGCCAACAAATCACACATTACCGCCTTACTTCATAATTACGAAGATGAACGTGATAAGGCTAAAGATGAATTGAATCAAGTGAAGAACGAGTTGAGGCAGTCGAAACAGCGGGCCGAACTGACAGAAAAGCGGGCTGAGAGAGTTGAGGCTGTAACACAGTGGACTGAGGAGGCCGAGCATCGAGTTGGGATTGCAGAGAAACAAATGGAAGTGCTCGGGCAGCGAGTTGAGGTTGCAGTGCAGCGAGCTAAGGTTGCTGAGCAGCGGGATTAAGAAACTGATCATCGAGCTGAAGTGCTCAGACAACAAGTGGGAGATGCGATGCAGCGGGTTGAGGCTACAGAGCAGAAAATGGAGAATGTGCTACAACGAGTTAAGATCGCTGAGAAGCTGGCTAAGGCAGCCGAACAACAAATAGAGGCTGCAAGGAACGAATTGTTGATCGCTAATCGCCATGCACATGACTCATTCGAAGAGTTGATGATTTTCAGAGAGAGATCGATTTAGTAAACGGAGTTGCAGGTCACCGAAGCCAAGTATGAGGTCGAGGAGAAAACAGACATGAATTTCCTCTACACACTATGGACGTCCCACCCTGATTTGGATTTTTCCATCTTTGGTGAGAAGGGACTCCGAACTGTGGAGAGGTTCAAAGCAAGGGTAGCCTCGTCTTCAGCTGTATCTAATGCAGTCCCCTTAGCAATGGAAGCTCTTGGCACGACCCCCCAAGCTGAGTCCGCTGATGTCAACGAACTGTCCAGCTCATCCTCCAATGAAGACTCCCTTCTGAGCCCAGATTCACCAGCTCAAAATTTGTAGCTTATTTTTTGCATTTGTAATCTTTCATTCAATTTGTAAAGGATTCTCGAACTTAATAAAATTTCATTCATTATATCTTCTCTGTTGAATGAGCTTGAGTTATTCTTTTATTGTAACATATTTTATGATCTTCCTTTTGTAAGTTATGAAACTTCATGCGATCTGATCATAATAGAAACTTACCCAAAATCAGGCATAATAACTCGAGTAATTACTTAATCCACCAGTTAATAAAATCTTTTAATATATATACAACAAGTCGAAACCTCATTTGTCATATTGAATTACTAACGAGCTATGCAGGGGTTTGTGACCTCGCCTGCTCCATAAACTCTTTTGACTTTTAGTGAGCTATGTAGGGATACGTAATCTCGTCTGTTTTATAGGCTATTTTCATTTTAGCAAGCTATGCAGGGGCACTTAACCACACCTGCTTTTTGACTTTTTTTCATTTTTAGCGAGCTATGCAGAGATACTTAACCACACCTGTTTTTTTGGCTCTTTTTCATTTTTGGCGAGTTATGTAGGGGTACGTAACCTCGCCTGTTTTTTAGGCTCTTTTTCATTTTTGGTGAGCTATGTAGGGGTACGTAACCTCGCCTGCTTTTTAGGCTCTTTTTCATTTTTGACGAGCTATGCAAGGGTATGTAACCTCGCCTGCCTTTTAGGCTCTTTTTCATTTTTGGTGAGCTGTGCAGAGTTATGTAACCTCTCCTGTTTTTTTGGCTCTTTTTCATTTTTGGCGAGCTATGCAGGGATACGTAACCTAGTCTACTTTTTCGGCTCTATTTCATTTTGACGAGCTATGCAGGGGTACGTAACCTTGCTTGCTTTTTAGGCTCTTATTTTTAGCGAGCTATGCAGGGGTACGAAACCTCACCTGCTTTTTAGGCTCTTTTCTATTTTAAGCGAGCAGCGAGCTAATCAGCACGGAGCCCGTTAACTTAGTGAAATTTGAATTCATGCATCCTCAAGAATAACATATAATGTGAGGAAATTGGAGCTTTAATCATAATAGGATTAAGTTACATATGACAAAAAAGGTTGCCAATAATATGGACACAGATGCTCAGCATTCCAAGCTCGTGAGACTTCAGCCCCATTCATATTGGCTAAACGATAAGCTTCATTTCCTAAATTTGCTTTGATGACATAGGGTCCTTCCCAATTTGGGCCTAAAGACCCATCACTGGGTTTACGGGCTCTAGGCAGAATGAGACGTAGTACTAGATCTCCCACGGTGAAGCTGCGAATTCAAGCATTCCTGTTATAGTACCTCGCGATTCTTTACTGATAGACAACTACTTTTAATTTGGCTGTTTCCCCGATTTCTTCAAGCAAGCCCAAGTTTGCAGCAAGTAACCGATCATTGTCATTTGGATTGAAGGTCGCTCTTCGCTGTGAGGTGACTTTTAACTCTACTGGGATCATGGCATCAGATCCATACACCATCGAGAAGGGTGTTTCTCTTATGGTGTTGTGAGCTGTGGTTCTGTAAGCTCATAATACCTTCTGATGCTCGTCTACCTACGCTCCTTTCTTCGCTTCCAGTTTCATCTTTAGAGTTTGTTTTATAATCTTATTCACAGCTTCAACTTGGCCATTGACTTGTGGATGGTCCATTGCTGAGAAGCTCTTGATTAACTTCAGGTAGCTACAGAACTTGAGAAATTATTCACTGCTAAACTGGGTTCCATTGTCTGTCACGATCTGCTGTGGGACTTCGAATCTGCAAATAATATTATTCCACACAAATTTTTCAATCTTTGTAGTGGAAATTTCAACCAACTCCTTAGCTTTTGCCCACTTTGTGAAATAGTCAACAGCGACCACAGCGTGTTTGCATCTTCCACGAGCTGTCGGCAGAGGCCCTATCAAATCCATCCCCCAAATTACAAATGGTCATGGGTTCACCATTTGTTGGAGATAAGCTGGTGGAGCTCGTGAAACCTGGGTGAACCTTTGGCACTTATCACACTTCTTCACCATGTCGATGATGTCTTGCTTCATGGTGGGCCAATAGAAACCCTGATGAAGTGTCTTTTGAGCTAAGGAGAGCCCTCCAACGTGGTTCCCACAATGACCTTCATGTATTTGCCTTATCACTGCCTCACAGTCTTGGCCATCAATGTATCTCAAAAGTGGAGCTGAAAACCCGTTCTTATACAATACATCATCGTAGATGCAGTACCTGACTGCTCTAGCTCGTAAGTGCCATGCTTTCAACTTATTACTTGGCAGCTTTCCATCTTGCAGGTAGCTCAAAATTGATCTCATCCAAGAATCGAGTTGTACAGTTATAACCATCATCGAATTCTTTTCTTTCGTACTTAGAGCTAGCAGGAACTCTACTGAGACTGCCCTAAGAAAGTCAGCATCTCGAATGGTTGCCAAATAAGCTAATGCGTTTGCATGTGCGTTCTGAGCTCATGGAATTTGGTTCACTTCGTACTTCTGAAAGGTACTTAGCATTTCATGAACCTTCTGGAGGTACAAAACCATTTTTGGCCCTTTGGTATGGTACTCTCCCAGAATGTGGCAAACCACGAGTTGCGAGTCACTAAAAACCCTTAGCCGTTCAGCTCGCATTTCTTTAACCAGACACAGACCTACGAGCAACGCTTCATATTCAGCTTCATTATTTGTAGTCTGGAAACCAAACCTTAAAGCACAAAGGATCTTGTGGCTTTCAAGACTAATCAGTAGAATCCCAGCTCCAGCCCTCTACTCGCTGGATGATCTGTCACCATAAAGCTCCCAAGTCGGACATTCAGAAGATTCAGCTTCATCATCCACAGGTCTTGTAAACTCTGCAATAAAGTCTGCCAAAGCATGGGCCTTTATAGCTGTCCTTGGCTTGAACTGGATATCGAATTGTGCGAGCTCTACTGCCTATTTCAACAAACGACCTGAGGTATCCGCTTTCTGTAGAATTTGTTTCAGTGGATACTGGGTAAGGACTTTAATTGTATGAGCTTGAAAGTAAGGTTGCAACTTCCTCGATGCGACCACCAGACAATAGATGAGCTTCTCCATCTATAAGTACATGGTTTCAGCATCTTGCAGCCTTTTACTTACATAATACACCGGAAGCTGCGTCTTTTCTTCTTCTCTCACCAATACAGCACTTAAAGTTTGCTGGGACACTCCCAAGTACAGAATCAACTTTTCTCCTTCTTTGGGTTTAGAAAGGAGTGGAGCTTGCCCCATGTACTTTTTCAACTGTTGGAAGGCTACTTCACATTACTCGATCCACTCGAAGCTTTTTGCCTTCTTCAAAATATAAAAAAATAGGATGCATTTATCCATAGCTTTTAAGATGAACCTGCTTAGTGCCGCGACTTGGCCATTAAGGCTCTGCATATCTTTTATCCTAGTAGGCAACCTCATATCGATCAGTGCTTTGATCTTCTCAGGATTGGCTTCAATACTCCTACTGTTCACCATAAAGCCCAGAAACTTCTTAGAAGCTACTCCAAATGCGTACTTGTGCGGATTCAGCTTCATTTGGTAGCTCCTCAGAATCTGAAACATCTCTTCCAGGTCACGCACATACTCACCCATTTGCTTAGACTTCACCAGCATATCATCAACATAGACCTTCACCAGCATATCATCAAACCTTAAAGCACAAAGGATCTTGTGGCTTTCAGGACTAATCAGTAGAATCCCAGCTCTAGCCCTCTGCTCGTTGGATGATCTGTCAACATAAAGCTCCCAAGTCGGACATTCAGAAGATTCAGCTTTATCATCCACAGGTCTTGTAAACTCTGCAATAAAGTTTGCCAAAGCATGGGCCTTTATAGCTGTCCTTGGCTTGAACTGGATATCGAATTGTGCGAGCTCTACTGCCTATTTCAACAAACGACCTGAGGTATCCGCTTTCTGTAGAATTTGTTTCAGTGGATACTGGGTAAGGACTTTAATTGTATGAGCTTGAAAGTAAGGTTGCAACTTCCTCGATGCGACCACCCGACAATAGATGAGCTTCTCCATCTGTAAGTACATGGTTTCAGCATCTTGCAGCCTTTTACTTACATAATACATCGAAAGCTGCGTCTTTTCTTCTTCTTTCACCAATACAGCACTTAAAGTTTGCTGGGACACTCCCAAGTACAGAATCAACTTTTCTCCTTCTTTGGGTTTAGAAAGGAGTGGAGCTTGCCCCATGTACTTTTTCAACTGCTGGAAGGCTACTTCACATTACTCGATCCACTCGAAGCTTTTTGCCTTCTTCAAAATATAAAAAAATAGGATGCATTTATCCATAGCTTTCAAGATGAACCTGCTTAGTGCCGCGACTTGGCCATTAAGGCTCTGCATATCTTTTATCCTAGTAGGCAACCTCATATCGATCAGTGCTTTGATCTTCTCAGGATTGACTTCAATACTCCTACTATTCACCATAAAGCCCAGAAACTTCTTAGAAGCTACTCCAAATGCGTACTTGTGCGGATTCAGCTTCATTTGGTAGCTCCTCAGAATCTGAAACATCTCTTCCAGGTCACGCACATACTCACCCATTTGCTTAGACTTCACCAGCATATCATCAACATAGACCTTTATGGTCTTTCCAATCTGCTCTTCAAACATCATGTTTACCAAACATTGATAAGTCGCTCCTGCATTTTTCAGCCCGAAAGGCATTATCTTGTAGCAGTATAAGCCGCGTTCAATCATAAATTAGGTGTGCTCTTCATCCTCGGGATTCATTGGGATCTGATTATAACTCGAGTATTCATAAATGAGGTGTGCTCTTCATCCTCGGGATTCATTGGGATCTGATTATAACCCAAGTAGGCATCCATAAAACTCGGGAGCTCATGACCAACTGTAGCATCCACGAGCTGGTCTATCCTTGGAAAAAGGAAACTATCTTTGGGGCACGTCTTATTTAGATCAGTGAAGTCGTTGCAAGTCCTCCACTTCTCATTCTTCTTCTTTACCAAGACTGGATTGGAGACCCAAGTTGGGTAGTATGCTACTCAAATAAACTTGTTCGCCAACAGCTTATCTACCTCTTCCTTTAATGCGAGGTAGTGCTCCCCTGTCATTGCCCTTCTCTTCTGACGAACTGGCTTATGGTGAGGATCAATATTCAATCTGTGTGACATCACCCTAGGATCTATCCCCACCATATCTTCGTGATTCTATGCAAACACATCTAAGTTCGCCTTCAGGAAGTCAGCGAGCTGAGCTTTCAGCTTTGGAGCTGAACATTTTCCCAACTTCAGACACCTCTTTGGATCTATCTCGCTGACTTGAACGTCTTCCAACTTTTTGACTGGCTCAGTAGCTCGGTCTGCATCTACCTCGTGAGGGTCCAAGTCGTGACAAACCTCTTTCTCGGTCATAGCTCGTGGCTCGCCCCTTAAGACCACGTTCACTTTCTTTCCTCTTACACGTATCTTCACAGCATCCTCATAGCAGCGTCTGGCTAAGTGCTGCTTTTCCCGAACACATCCAATGCCATTAGGAGTTGGAAACTTGACTGTGAGGGTCCTGGTTGAAGTAACCACATCCAGCTCGTTCATAGCAGGTCTCCCCACGACCACGTTGTATGCTGATGGGCAGTCAATTATCAGAAAATCTGCTAACACAGTAACTTGACGACCTGTTTTCCCAAGAGAAAGTGGCAACTTGATCTGGCCCACTGGTACAACAACATCTCCAGTGAAACCGTAAAGAGGCTCTGAGGATGATCTCAACTGCTCTGTTCCTAGCCCCATCTGATCAAAACAGTTCCTATACATTACATTCACCGAGCTCTCAGTATCGATCATGATACATCGCACTTCAATATTGCTAATTTTAGTTTTTATAACTAGTGCATCATTGTGAGGCCAAATCATGCCTCTAGCATCTTCATCAGTGAACACAATTTCGTCCGAGGTCGTCCTCGCCTTTTTTACGGGTCTCTCTGACCCATTGACTTGAAAAGTATGATTTGCTTCTCGAGCGTATCTCTCATACAACTTGTTCGAAGCACCTGCGATATGGAGGCCACCATGAATTGTAAAAATAGTCCTTACCGCAGGCTCATGCTCGGGCTAGGGAGCTCGCTGGGGCTACTGCTGTGGAGGTCGCGAGCTCGCAGGTCTGGCCATATAATCTCTCAAGCGACCCCTCCTGATTAATTTTTCAATGGCATCTTTCAACGCCCAACAATCTGAAGTATTGTGGCATACCTCATTATGATACGCGCAAAACTTGCTCCGATCTCTATGCTGAACAGGGGCTCTCAAAGGATTAGGTCTTCCAAAATCTTCTCTATTCCTTTCTACTACGAAGATCCTGTCGGGGTGAATCTGTTAAGACACCGTAACCTCCATAACGACCCTGACATTGAGGTCGCTCACTCCTTGGCTCTATCCTTGCCCTTTTAGCAATTTGATTGCTCGAGCCACTGTTTCTACTTTCTCCTTCGTTCCTGCCATTGTTTCTTTTGTTCGTCTGGCTGGAATTGCCCACTTCATTCTTGGACTTTTTTGAGCCGAAGGTCTCTTCCCACCTAGCCTCCTTTACAGCTCACTCATTGAACTCTCCCAGATCCTTCACTGGGGGTTTGTAAATGCTCTCATACAGCTTTCCATCCTTATGCAACCCAGCTGAGATCGCTGTTAATATATTTTCGTCTGATGGATTTTCAATATTTGCAACCTCGCGTCTAAACCTGTGATATAATCTTTCAATGACTCATTTTGACGTTGGAAAATGGTAGTCAGGTGGCAGGATGGAGCGAGCTATCTTTTCAATGCCCTGTATTGGCTAACGAACTTCTGCTAACATTCTTCCCAACTGCCAATGCTACGAGCTGGAAGATTCTTGAATCAAGCTCGCGGAATATCCCCTAAAATAGTTGGGAATACACGACATTTTACCATCGTGTTGTTTGTCTGCAGGTCCTTCTGAACGTTAAGGATATCAAAATGATCATAGGGATCGCTGTCCTCTTTGTACTATTGAATATTTGGCATCTTGAACCTCGGGGGGAGAGGCTGCGTCTTAGTTTCCCCTATAAATGGGGTCATTTCCCCATAATGCCCACACTGCTCCGGGGCTCCAGGTTACCTTCTAACTGCTGAACCCTCTAAAGGAGTTCATCTACTTGTGGATCTCGGGGCTTATATCTCCTCCTGTGGTCACGACCTGTGGAAGAGTGCTCTGGGTCATATCTCTCGTCCTCTCCGAATGAGCCTCCAGGATGATGGGATGACGTATGTCGCTAATCCATTTCATCTCCATGTCGAGCTATAGCTTGGACTCTATCATGCTCAACTTCTGCCCGTCGGCTTCCATCCTCACTCAATCTTACTACTAGGCTTACTGGGTGTGCGATTTCCCTTTCTTCGCGGATAGGGTGGCCTCCAGCTCTAGAGCGTGCATTAGAGAAACGAGCTGAGCCGGCGAGTCGTGGCATTTCCTTTGCTGGCCTTTGAGGCATCTGCATTACTTCATGCTGCTGAGATATGTGTCTTTGAACCTCGACCTCAACCCTAGATGCGTTTTACATCTAAGCCTGTACCAACTTATTGACAGCCTCTGTAAGCTGTTTGACTGTGTTCTTCAACGCTTCTTACTTTTGGTACCACACATGATGCTCTTCAACCGTTGGGGTGATTGGAACTGGTTGGCGAGGAGGCAGGAGCGGCATGCTTGTTGCAGCATTGGCTATTTGGCCATGGGACGTACTTGCTGCATGCATGGGTACGTCTTCCATAGGCTGCATGTTCTGTTGAGGTTGGTTCATGTGGCTTTTCGCCTGGTCATCATCTCCAAAAGACCTGGTTGTTCTAGTTCTTACCATGTCTGTCAAAAACCAAAGAACAGAAACAGAACAGACTGTAGTCTGGGCCCTCTTTCTAACGCCAAAATATCAACGTGATTTTTTGGTGGACGAGAATTTAATGTCCAATACCTGCAATCAATATGAGAAAGCACAAAAACCAAGAAACAACACAGTAAAGAACTGAGAACAAAACAAGAAAACATAGATTTTTTAACGTGGTTCAGCGAGTGCGCCTACGTCCACGGCTGTCTCTCTAAAATTCTGCAGAGTGACAATATGCTATTGAAAGTGTTGTCTGTTACAATGATTTTAGCCTCTATTTATATGAGAAGCTATATTACAGATTTGGTAACAATAAAATAAAAAGAGAATCACAAATTAATTACACTTCTTAAACACTGCTCCACAAATCCGAGATAATGTTGACTCAGTTTGAATTTGAATTAACTTCCATATCTGGTGAGAGAATCACGATCAGATCAGGTAATTGCCTATTTTGGAAGATATTATATTAACTATTCTTTGAACGAACTGTTTACTGTCTATAGCGACCTCGAGCTTGATCTCGCTGAGTAGCGAGCTATGCATAAAGCAAGCTTCATGACTAGCTGTAGCCGAACTATAAAATGAGCTTATTGCTACGAGTTGAGGAAATCGTTGGGGCGAGCTGTAGAGTTCGTTGGGCTGGGAATTGATATCTGGGTCTTGTCTATTGGGCTTTTATATTGGATTGACTTTATTGGGTCTTCTTCAAGCTTTTACCAGCTCAATTACTTGATCCAGAAAATACACATAACAAAAAGCTAAGTAGTATTGATGATCTTCTTCTGACTTAATAGGAACAGGTCCCCAAATGTCTGTATATATGAGTTCAAGAGGTTTTGAAGCTTGAAAATTTGATGAATGGTATGGTAATTGATGCATTTTTCCAATTTTACATGAGTCACAAAACACAAGATCTTTAAAAGCACATTTTAGATATAATTTTTGTAACACATTTCTGAGAATCAAAGGAGTTGGATGACCAAGCTTAATATGTCACATGTTTGCATTAACATGAGAGCTTGACAAAGTATACTCTCCTTGGTTACAGACTTGATCACTAGTGGTAGAATTTACAAATGAAAAACACTTATTTATATGTGTTTTATTCAGGGTATTTACATGTCTGTTGGGTGGACTATGTACACTGTTAGGTAATGAAGTAAGATGGCTAGTGGGACAGTTTTTGACACATATCAAATTAAGCTTGTACAGACCACTTTCAAGCATTCCTGTAAGCAACACCCTCTTTGTATCCTTGTCCTTCAGCACACAACAATTATCAGTAAATTCAACAAAAGCATTATTTTCTTGTGTGAATTTGGAAATACTAAGCAAATTCTTTTTAATAAAAGGAACCACAAACACTTCATGTAATACTATTGGAGCAGCATTCATACTATTCTTCATGGGCAATATAAAAGCATTACCAGTATGTGATATGCTAATTTGCTGTCTATTGCCAACTGCCAAACGTTCATTGCCTTTGTACTCTAAGTAGAGTGACAGATTTTCAACCTCTAACGTGACATGGTTAGTAACTCCACTGTCGACATACTAGGTTGGGCCATATATAGTCTCAGGAGTGGCAAAATATGTTGTGGACTGATTGATATTAGCCTGATGCTGAACTGGATTAGTAGCTGTGTGATTCTGCACTACATTGCCTGAAGATCCAGTAGAGTGATTTGGATTACCTCCTTGAAAAGCTTTATCAAACTTATTGTAGCAATTCACTACAGAGTGACCACCTTTTCCACAAATTTGACAATAGATTTTATTGGTATTATTCCATCTGCCAATGTTTCGACCTCTACCGCATACCCTATAGTTTTGTCCACCTATTCCTCTTTGATTAGCATTAAATCCTCCTCTAAAAGTTGGTTTGTTACTCTGACTTCCAGAGATAAAATTTGCACTTAGCCCTACTACATCAATCTGTAAGGTTGCACTCAAATGAGCCAGTCTTTGCTCATGAATCATGAGCTGATACTGTGCTTCTTGGAGACTCATGGTTTGTTTTTGTAAGGCTATGAGAATAGCTACTGGATCAAATTCATGTCCCAAACCATTCAATACATTCATCAACAACTCACTTTCTTTTACCTCTTCTCCAGCAGCCTTAATTGCATCTCCAAGACTTTTTATCTTAAGTACAAATTCACTTATTGAACTGGATCCTTTCCTTACAAATTGCAATTGTTGTCTCAATAGGAGTACTTTTGCCATAGATTGATGAAAGTATAGATCAGTTAGGGTTTTCCAGGTTTGACAAGAAGATACACAGCTAGTTAACTCACCTATAATGGTTTGACTATTGGTAGATAATAACCAACACATTAACAGCTTATCTGCCTTCTTCCACTTGGTATACTCTTTGTTAGGCACCATTATCTTCTCATTATTATCATTTGTTTGGATCTCAATAAATTTTGGTGGAGCAATACTAGAATCAGAAATGTATTTCTCAAGTTCAAAGGCTTCAATGGCAGGTAATACCTGAGCTTTCCAATGTATGTAGTTGTCACGATCCAGCTTCACAAAGAGATTGAAGTTCATTGATTTAGCTAGTGCTGCGAATTCGATCGCCGAAGAATTTGAAGATCCATCTCCAGCGATTAAAGACGAAGTAGAGGAATTTGATGATGGTGATGGCTCTGTAATCTCGACCATATTTTTGACGTTTAGTCTTGAGATAATTCTGATACCATGACAAGAATAGAAAAAAAAGAGATCGATGTATGATCAAAACAAGATCAGAGAAGCTTCATAAAGAAAACCTCCATTTACATAGCTAAGAGAAAAATGTTGTTTGAGCAGAGAGCTCTATATTTCTTGAATATTTTTATATATGTACAAATAACATTACTCAATCCTTTTATATGAAGAAACATTCCAGAAACATCTAAGAATACATTGGCGGGAAAAATAACCACTAGCTTGTTTGCAGCTCCATCTTGCTTGATGGATACACAAGTAGTGTAGTGAAACCTGCTCTTTTATTCCCTGTATGTTCTGCTTTTAAACCTGTTACATTAACAGCTTGATCTTGATCACAGACGAAAAGCTTGTCATGATGGTCGTAATCATGAGACAAGTAAAGAAATAGATATGATGGAAGCAACTCTGCAGAATAATTTGTAACATCACTCTTTAGCAAGTTGCCATAACTACGATTATACGTCTGCTTAAAGCCATTGAATTCGCTCTTGAAGGGAAAATCCTCAGGCAGTATATGGTTCACAGAAAAGATCTGCCATGTCAGGTTCTTGATTGATACTGAGCAGAACTCGGTTGGTAAGCGGAGCATAAAGGAAGGCTGAAGCAATGGACAACATTCTGTTGCGCAAGCCACAAGAAGCTAGCCAAACAACATATTTACAGTGAGTGGAATTATGATCAACATGACCTGACTTTAGTTGTTGCATGCTTCTCCTGTATGACTCTGTATGAGGTCCACAGTGTGTATAAAGCTCTTCATAACCTTGAAGTTTATTGATAAGATAGGATGAAGTCTTATATGTAAGGTGAAGGTTTTCTATATGAAATAGACTGCCTCCTGCTTAGGCAAGATTCTTCTTCACTGCCTGAAAATTACAAGCAAAAATATGCAATTCAGTTCTTTAATACTAGTGAAACATTGTGTCATTTCTTTAGAACCATTTAAAAAAGAACTCATATGCAATTATATAAAAGAAAAATCAAATCCAAGTAATAGGGATCTATCTATACAATTGAATTTTGAGATTTTATTATAACATATGGTACTAGGAATCAAAAAGTAATATAAATTTAAGGTCCATTCGGTTTTCCATTTTCATTTAATAATAAGAAACAGATTTTTTTAAATTTAGGATTTGACAATGAGTTTGGTAACAATTATTAATTTTGTTTTCTAATTAAGTAATAGAATATTATGATGAAATAAAGAAGGTATGTGATGAAAAAGTTCAAATTATATATTAAAGAAAGGCAAATGTTCCATTAAAAAAATTTGAAATATATTATACAATACTCGTTTAAAAATCTTGCAGTCTATTATAAAGTTTTTAATATTTTAATATTGCAAAGGAAACATCAAATTTGATGTTTACAACAATGTTTTCACTTTTCTTGTGTATTGGTAACAATTACATTCTCGGTCATTTCCATCAATACCACCCCATTGACCTCCTTAGAGTAAAAACTCGTCAATTGAATCATAACAAATATACCCCAAAATACACAAAAGTGTAATGTGCAGTATACCCCTACAAAAACCAGAAACGGAAAAAACAAAACAAAAAGTATATATACAGCACTGGAGATATTTGCACCCCTCCAATATTTTATGCTTTATCTATGTATACTTTTTATTATTTTTTTTTAAATTTAAGTTATTTTGTACTTTATCTATGTATTGATATTTTCTTAAAATTAAAAAAAAAAAGAACAAAAAACCATAATTGGTAATATATGGGATGTGTAGTTACAAGATATGGTTTTTTAAAAAGTTTTAGTGGGTTGGACACACAAAAAGGGGTTATTTACAAATTTGGTGTAAGTACAGAAACTCTATGTACAACTACTTGGGGAGTGAAAATATGGCAATTATATAATAATAAGTATTGGAACAAATTTAATCATAGCAATCATCTAAACACAACTATTGAATACTTAACAGAAGAAGAAAAAGGAAGAAAGAAATACCAGCCACGGAGAAGCTCGTATTAGAGAATCCGGTGCTTGAATTTAAGGCAATGTCTTGGTAAAAGAAGACTATGACAACTAGGGGTGGGCAAAATAATCGAAACCAACCAAACCGAACCGACCTGATGCGACTCGAAAATAGCAGTTTTCATTTGTGATTTGGGTCGGTTCGGTTTTAAAAGTGGAAAACCGATTTGTTTCGGTCTTGGGTCAGTCTTGGGTTGGAAAAACCGACCCGAAACCGAAACTGACATTATTTAAAAATTAAAAAATATATATAAAACCCAATAGAACCCAAGCCCAAATGCCTAACCCAACTTATTTCTCACTCGGTCACATCTCCACTCCAATTAACCCTAGCCGTCCCCCTTCCCTCTCTCTCCCGCAATCCTGCTCCCGCCCAAGATCTCCCTACTGTCGCCATTGCCGGCGACATCTCTAAGCCCCACTTGTCTCCACAACTCCCAGCCTCTCTTGTCTCCACATCTCCAAGCCCCTCTTGAACGACTCGACCACTGTTGCCAATGTCTCTACCGACCCTTCACAGTCGAATAACACAACCACGCTCAGTGACAACTGATAGCAGTCGTAAGTCAGAGACGCCATGATTCAAAGAGAGATCAAGTTCATCACTACCATCGCCGACCCCTTCACTCTCTGTCTCACCCTCTCCCCCGGTTCATCACTTTACTTCTCTCACTCTCTTCTTTGATTTGTGGTAGGTTCTTCACGTTCAAGCTCTCACTAGTTTCTATTGTGGTAGATTTTTTTGGAAGATTGGAAGTGACAGTAATTGAAAAAGGGTGTTGGTTTTTATTTTTAACTTGTTTTCTTATCATGTGCGAAGTGAAAATTTTGTTTGTGTGATGTTTGATTGATTTTGGTTTTTTGAAATGGTAATGGTGATTTTGATGTGAACTAGTAATTTTTTTTTTTTTTTTCAAAATGGACTGGCTCTATTTAACTATTTGTGTGGGTGTTTGATTGATTTTGGTTTTTTGAACTGTGATTGTGATTTGATGCGAACTAGTATATGTTTTTTCTGAAATAGAACTGATAGTCTGTGAAGTATATTTTTGATTTTGGTTTTTTGAGCAAGTAATTGTGATTTTGGTGTGAACTACTATATATTTTTTTTGAAATGGAACTAGTATTATGTGAAGTGTATTTTGGTGGTTTAATTTTGGATTGGATTTGATAGTGAATTATTGAAAGCCTGAAACCCGACTAAAATCGACCCCATCGAATTGATCCGATATTAGTCGGTTTAGGTTGGGTTTTCTCCATAATTCGGGTTGGATCGATTTTGCAAAGTAAAAACTGATTAAAGTCGATTTTGGGTCGGTTTCAGCCAAAACCGACCCGAATCGACCCGTGCCCACCCCCAATGACAACTGAGAAAACTATCCAAGAAGTACTCTCTATGAAAAAGGGTCTCATGTTGCACCCTTTCTTCCACAATCCAGTACGTTTCATTTGTTGGTTCAATGTATTGAATTTCAATTAATAAAATATGGGGAGCGATGGAGACCAAAATAAAATCATGGAAAAAAAAGAAGACAACTACAGAATTGATATCGATAGCCGTGATTGAATGTGGCAGATTGAATCATTAAAGTCCTTTTTTTATTTCTTTTGGTGAGGGCAAGAATTAAATTTTATATTATACTAATTATCACATTATCTTATAATTTATAGAATGTTAATAACTCATATGTCATATCATTTAAGTATAAATTTAAACAAAAAATTTGAAACGCTTAGTATTACTCTTTATTATAACATATGATACTAGGAATCAAAAAGTAATATAAATTTAAGGCATATTTGGTAATATTTTGGCTTTTTCGTTTTTATTTTTATTTTTTTTTAGTATAGGAACTGTAACTGAAATGGACTCAGAAGATTACCGAAACCAACCAAGATAGAATATTGATGACGTAGTCTGAGAGATTACTCCCACTTGAGAGAGATCCACCCACATAAAAGTGAAAGATCAATCCACACATAATGATAATGAACTGTTATTATTATTATATTTATTATTATATGACATGATATGGTTTGATATTATATAATTATATATATTTGGATTTGATGGGTCTGTGTCGAATCTATGCCGTATACAATAGGAGTCATGAGGCTTTCTGGTGTCTACCAAATCTTTGTAGATCAATCCCTATTGTACACCTTATTAAAAAACCTTATTGGAAAAAACCCGACAAGAAAAAAAGAGTATCCATCCTCAAAGTAAAAACTAACAAATCCGATATTAACGTTTGTCAATATGATCATCAGAAAGAAAAGAACACAAAAAGCTAAGAGTCGTTCACCACTAGATGGAACAAACAAACAAAGGAGATCGAGAAGCTAGAACATCCTCCATAGAGTTCCATAGAGTTTCCCTCATGATAAATATGTGTTACCCTGAAATTCATATCTTGCAAATAGTGAAGACACTTCTCCCAAGCTTATTGCTAACACCGGAGAACTGTAAAAAAAACGAGCAAAAAGAAGAGAAACCATATAAGCATAATCATTTTTCAATCAAAGCTTCTTCCAATGATGTTTCCAAATATACCAAATGGCATGAACGGTTGCTACTAACTTTGCCCTAAAAGTATAATCTATTCCTAATGAAATAACAAAGACACTCTTGAAGAAACCATGGGACGTTAAAAAATTCCTACACAATCAACTAAACTATGAGACTCAAAAGTAGAATCGTAAGTATTAATATTGATACATCCCAGGAAGGGGAAACCAAACTACTTTTATGATACAAGAAGCTTTAAGAGGTCAGGTTGAAACATGAAGCTTGCGCAATCATGTATTAAATTTTGCATACCCCCAAAACTAAGAAAATCTGCCTCTTTAATGGAACACTAGACAAAAGAATGAGCCATATGAAAAGAATGATACTTACTCTCGAAAGTCATAGAATTTTGAGTAACCCAAATAATCTAAGAAATTACAATAATGTCAAGTCTTTCAAAAATGTTGAAGTTGAGAACAAAAGATAGTAGATATAACAACTTGTCACAAATTTTTGACAGTACCAAGCAAAGAAAGGGCATGACCAAACATAAAAGATCCACTTAAAACTATCCAAAAACAACTAACAAAAAAAAAAAAAGGTTAGCAATCGTTTATTTTTATCATTTTTTACTTAATGAATTTGAATTACATTTATTAAATGATTTTTGTTTGTTCTTTTAAGTGTTCAAATTACTTAAAACCACTTAAAAATCACTAAGAAAAAAAAACTATTATTTTTTACTATTAACTAAATGTCAAATTACTTAATGATTTTTAAATATATTATTTCAAATATATCATTCTTAAAATAATATATTTTCAAATTTGTTTTAATTTTATATTATATATATTCCTTTTACAATATTCCTTTTAATGATATTTCTTTTAATGTTATTTTTATTTAAATATATAATAATAGTAATTCAACTTATGATCATTTTGTTTATTTTTATTTAAATAATATTTAATTTATTTTACTATAATAATTTATTTATGTATATATATAATTTTTTTAAAAAAAAACATATCATTTAAATTTCATATTTCAGTCACTATTTAATCTTCAGTTTTTAATAGCACTGTTTAATTTTTAGATAAAAAAAAAAAACAACTTGACTTTCACTTAATTATAAATCACTTAAACATACTTAAAAAAATTCTATTCCAAGTCTATCTTCCTTAAAATGACATATTTCCATATTTATCTTAATTTTACACTACTCAAATTTTCTTTTCTTTTCTTCTCTTTTTTTCTTTTGATACTTATAAGAAATATATTTGAAAAAAATAAACAAAAACCTAAATACATTTCATCCCAAATTGTTTTGGAATTAAACTATTTTATTTTAATTTACAATTTAAATATTCATTTTTTTAGTTGCTTTCTTAGATATATAAATATGATTAATACTATTATATATTTAATTATATTTTAATTATGAATAAAATATTATTAATATGTATATATAAAATGTTTAAGAATTTATTAAATTATTTATTTTCAGTTGTTTGAATATCAAATTAATTAAAATTACATAACAACAAATACTAAAAATGATGTAAATATCAAATTACTAGTTTTCGAACAATTTTAATTTTAAAAGAACAAATAAGTTTATAATATAATCAGGGGTAAGGAAAAAGATAAACAAATATATTATTTAGATTTTGATCGTTATTCAATCTTTAATAAGTTTCAATAATATTCAGTCTTCAAAAAAGAAAAACAAACGACTTCTAACTCATATAATGATCATTAATTATTTAAATTTTCGACTTTTTGCTAACTAAATCAGGATACATTAATTTGTAAAAGTAACTAAAACTAATTTTTTTAAAAGAAATACTACTAACATGTGTGTGTGTGTGTGTGTGTGTGTATAACCTAGATTGAGAAATAGGAGAAGAGCCCAAGGCTTTCCAAACCTCAGAAGAAAAGGAGCCTCCTATATCATCTTAATCCAAGATGGATAAAGCAGTGGACTTATCCAAAAAAATAAAGACGGAAGTAAGGGGGTTGGTGCCTCCTTCCAGTTCGTACTTCTTTTTTTTTTCCTTTAATGTTTTATAACTGATTTATTTATTATATTTTATAAAAATTAAAAGAAAGAATATATTTGGTAAAAATAGAAAAAGAAAAAAGAAAAGGTATGGTTGGTAATATATGGAATATGTTTACAAGATATGATTTGTTTTAAAATTTTAGTGGGGTGTATATACAAAAGGAGGTTACATACAACTTCTAAGGGGTGTAAATATCAACACTCAGGGGGATATTTCTCTCCTTGGGCTCATGTCCATTTTCTGCAAGGGTAGGAAATGAAAACTCACCAAAGATGGTGGGTTTTCGACTTTTGCCTCCGTATGATTCGATCTCTTTTTTAAACTATATTTTCTTTATTCTAAAATATATAGATTATTCTTATAGTAAATATATTATATATAATTCATTAAAATATTTTTTTGAGATTAATAATTTAAACATCAATTAGTAAATAAAATTTATTCTTCTTTATATATTTTTTAATTTTTCATATTTAACATATTTAAAAATTAGTTTAGTCTAATGTTATATTTTTTTAATTCATTCCAATCCAATCCAATCCCAATTGCACCAAGTACATCACAATACTAATTTAATCAAATCATGTCTCATCTAATTATGTCATATCAAATCATATTCAATTCTATCTCATCCAATCTTGCACATACAACGAGACATAAAGGTAAGTTTGACACATAAAATTGGATTAAGATTGGATAATTTCTTGTCCAATCTCATATTTGACATGAAGCATTGGATTGGAAAGCCACTCACATGCCTTCAATTTTGTCCTGGTGTGGTGAAATAAATCAATGCCCACCACAACCGTTGGGACAAAGCTTGTTCTTCGCTTTTGTATTCTGTTTTATGTTTTTTTTTTTCCCTTTTTCAAGTATAATAATAAATCGGATTATTTATTTAAAAATTAAGTTAATACATTTATTCAATATTTCTATAAAACAATATTACTTTTAATTAAGTATAAAAAATATTATTTGATTTAAAATTGACTTTATGTAGTTATTATTTATAAAAAAATGTTATTTTTATAATTAATTTAAATATTTTAAGTATATGATATATTTATTTTATTTAAAATTAATTTAATATTTTTATAAAAATATATCCTTTTAATATTAATTAAAATTTATTTTAGGTTAAAATTATTTGAAAATAGATTTTTTTATTTTTAAAATATTTTAATTATTTAAAATTGATTTAAAGGAAATTTTAACCTAATTTAATATAATTTAAATATTTTTATTTTTTTAAAAAAATTTAATGTATAATCATTTGATATTATTCAAAAATTAGTGTCTCTAATATAATATTAACAAATCTCACATTCTATTTAACATACATACATAAATTTATATAAATATATATATTGAACATATATACATATATATGTACATATATATAGACTGTACATGCAATTTGAGAAATAATTAAAAAATAATAATGTAAGGAAAAAAACAGAGATAGTTATTGCATACAAATAAAAGAACTTGAAAAAGAAATATATTGTAGTATTCTAGTTACAACGTATAATGATAAAAAAAAATGTTTATGACTAAAATAGATTTATCGTGAGCATCACAAGTTTGAGGAGAACCAAAGTCAAAATCGAATACACCCCTCTAAATATTTAAGCATTGTTTGACGCAGTTTCCAAAAGTCAGATTTTGGCCTTTGGAGCTGAAAAGCTACTTACAATAATATTTAGTTGTACTTTCAAAGTGACTTTTCATTTTTAGAAGCTCTTCCATCATTACCCAGGTGGACTGGCTTCTCTAGAAAGCTCTTCCAAGAAACACAGGAAATGATTTCCCTAAGTTAATGAAACTTTTTATAATTCCAATTTTATCCTCATACCACTGAATTGTAGAACAAAAATTCCTCTTACCGCTAAATCTTATCTCCACGCTTCATCATTTTCATTTAAACTTTGAACAAGTTCCAATCAAGACCTCTTCAAAGAGATTAAAAAGAAACAAAAACAAAACAAAACAAAACAACACAAAATTCCAACCCATAAGAACAAAAAGTTGAAGAAAGGGTTTTGAGAGATCATGAATTCACAGAACATGAGGGAGAAAGAGGTTGGTAACAGGTCATGGCATTCAAAATAAAAAATAGTAGAGAGAAAAGGCTGGCTGACTACAAAGATTTCACGACAAATCGAAAGAGGAAGAGCTCCATCATAGAAAGAAATTATTAAGGAAAAAAAAAATGATTTGGTGTTGTGAGAATTGAGAAGAGGTGGTTGAGCAAAACGGGTGCAGGTCGTTGACAAATAATAAACTCTCTTATGTTTAGCATTTAATACTTTTAATAATTATTATAATTGTTTTATATGTATATTTAGGTGATTTGTTTATTGTTATTGATTCTAAGGACAATAGTTTATTATTATACTTTGAGTTTTTAAGTAATTTTTATACTTTGTGTTTTTAAAGCCTTCAATTTAAATTTTTTTAAAATTCATATTATTTATTTTAATTAAATATTTTAATATAATATGAAATTAAAATTATATAATTAATTTTGATCAAAGCATAATGGTCATATCATAATTATAATAGATTCCAGTATATTTAATCTAAACAATCTCATAAGCTCTTTGGTATAAAGAAATCTTTCAAAATAAATTATCCAAACAATGTTAAAAAAATTGAAACTTTGATTTATTTTTTCTTCACTTTCAAAAGTAAAAAGTAAAAGTTATACCAAACGAGACATTTAATCTTATGACTTTGAGGAATATCTATTCCCATAAAAGGACAATACTCTTCGCACGTGTTTTTAAATGCATATAATGAGAATTGAATTTCTATGATGAATGTAAAGAGATAATGTACTAACCATTTCAATTATGAGTTGATGTACAGGATTTTATCCAACTACAAGTTACAAATAAACCTTCAAATCATTTGATATAAATTTGAGTTTCTAATATTATAATAGCAAAATTTTTTAAAACCATAGTTCATTATAAAACCACTTCTAAATATTTCAAACCACTATTATATTTAGCTCACTTACAAAAGAGAGTTTCTCTAAAATTACAGTCTAGGTGAGCTGTATATCGCAATGCCAATGCAATGCACTCGGGATTAAGATTAGATATTATAATGGGATTGAGACTAGAATGAAATGGATTGGATTGAATTGAATTAAAAAATTACTGTCTCATGTTTGATAAAACTTGAGATTAAATTAAAGTTATATCATATTGTATTTGGTGTAGATAGGAATTGGGTTAGAAAAAAATTAATTTAAATACTTTATCATATGTTTAAAATTAATTTTATAAAGCTCTGAAAAAAAAAGAGAAAAAAAATGGAGATCCACTAGATGGATCCCCACCGTCCATCCATCTGGTGGATCTCAAATGTCTTTAACATCATTAACCTAGTTCATCAACATCAAGAACAACCCAGCTCATCAAAATTATCATCTCCTGTAATAAACAACATCATCAACAACAAAATGTTTTGAATCCCAAGCCTACATGAAATCCGGCGTGCCAAACATGACCAAAATGTTGATGCAAGGATGACAAACCCCTGTAACTATAACCAATGCCAATGTAATTCACAATAATTGCAGCATTCAGCATGACCTAAAAAACTATAACTATTGCCAATTAATTGATGTAAACAACTTAATCCCCCATTTGATATCCTCACAATGTCTCACATGAGGAACAAGTGTGGCAGTATCCACAGTTGTTTTTGCCTTCCAATCATAAATAGGAGGTGCATGGCAACAAGGCTTCATTGCCAAGCCTCTACCACAAGGAGGATTCGGTTTCCTTTTGTGAATCTTGTACAGAATCAAGGGTCTTATACCTCTCAAACCTTGAGCTACATAGCCAAAGGTTGACCATGCACTAGTCACCAATTCATCACTCAATAGATAAATTTCAGCCCATGCCGGCATGTTGTGTGAATTCTTATTCGATCATTGCTTCTCTACATGGCTCGGCTGGTAAACAGCAACAGCTTCTCCATTCTTAGTCGAGTGTTCTCCATACATCTTCAATTTCTCATAGTAACCTTTGAATAGTGAAGTTAAAAGCACAGCTTTATTTGTTTGGTTTCTTGATGGACAAGTTACAAAATTTTCTGTGTCAACTTCTGGCAACAACTTTCCTTACGAATACAGGACAGAATTTGATCCATAACATATTCAAACGGACTATTTTTTATACCAAAAATTCTAATTTGGATTCAACTTTCTCAGCTTTAGCCAAGTAATCCTGATAGCACTGACTAATCATCCCCCATACTTGATTCGAAGGATGAAAAAGATACCTACCCAAGTGATGGGAAACAGTCTCTTTGTTCAGAAATAGCTTGCTTAATTCTTGCTCAAATGATGAAATCAAGGACAGAGATGGAAGAAAGTAGACATTTGATTTCATGATCAACCAAGGTACTTTATTGAGAAGAGCCTGATCTTGATCACAGAAGAAAAGCTTGTCATGATGGTCGTGATCATGAGACAAGTAAAGAAATAGATATGATGGAAGCAACTCTGCAGAATAATTTGTAACATCACTCTTTGGCAAGTTGCCATAACTACAATTATACGTCTGCTTAAAGCCGTTGAATTCGCTCTTGAAGGGAAAATCCTCAGGCAGTATATGGCTTACAGAAAAGATCTGCCATGTCAGGTTCATGATTGATGAGCAGAACTCGGTTGGTAAGCAGAGCATAAAGGAAGGCTGAAGCAATGGACAACATTCTGTTGCGCAAGCCACAAGAAGCTAGCCAAACAACATATTTACAGTGAGTGGAATTATGATCAACATGACCTGACTTTAGTTGTTGCATGCTTCTCCTGTATGACTCTGTATGAGGTCCACAGCGTGTATGAAGCTCTTCATAACCTTGAAGTTTATTGATAAGATAGGATGAAGTCTTATATGTAAGGTGAAGGTTTTCTATATGAAATAGACTGCCTCCTGCTTAGGCAAGATTCTTCTTCACTGCCCGAAAATTACAAGCAAAAATATGCAATTCAGTTCTTTAATACTAGTGAAACATTGTGTCATTTCTTTAGAGCCATTTAAAAAAGAACTCATATGCAATTATATAAAAGAAAAATCAAATCCAAGTAATAGGGATCTATCTATACAATTGAAATTTGAGATTTTATTATAACATATGGTACTAGGAATCAAAAAGTGATATAAATTTAAGGTCCATTTGATTTTTCATTTTCATTTAATAATAAGAAACAGATTTTTGTAAATTTAGGATTTGACAATGAGGTTGGTAACAATTATTAATTTTGTTTTCTAATTAAGTAATAGAATATTATGATGAAATAAAGAAGGTATGTGATGAAAAAGTTTAAATTATATATTACAGAAAGGCAAATGTTCCATTAAAAAAAATAAAAATTTAAATACAGTATACAATACTCGTTTAAAAATCTTGCAGTCTATTATAAAGTTTTTAATATTTGAATATTACAAAGGAAGCATCAAATTTGATGTTTACAACAATGTTTTCACCTTTCTTGTGTATTGTTAATAAAAAGGGTGAATTACATTCTCTGTCGTTTCCATCAATACCACCCCATTGACCTCCTTAGAGTAAAAACTCGTCAATTGAATCATAACAAATATACCCCAGAATACACAAAGGTGTAATGTGCAGTATACCCCTACAAAAACCAGAAACGGAAAAAACAAAACAAAAAGTATATATACAGCAGTGGAGATATTTGCACCCCTCTAATATTTTATACATTATCTATGTAATTTTTTTTTTTTTAATTTAAGTTATTTTGTACTTTATCCATGTATTGATATTTTCTTAAAATTACAAAAAGAAGAACATAATTGGTGTTCTCTATAAAAAAAGATGTGTAGTTACAAGATATGGTTTTTTAAAAAGTTTTAGTGGGTTGGGCATACAAAAAGGGGTTTACTTACAAATTTTAAAGGGTGTAAATATAGAAACTCTATATACAACTACTTGGAGAGTGAAAATATGGCAATTATATCATAATAAGTATTGGAACAAATTTAATCATAGCAAGCGTCTAAACACAACTATTGAATTACTTCTACACTTAACAGAAGAAGAAAAAGGAAGAAAGAAATACTAGCAACGGAGAAGCTAGTATTAGAGAATCTCGTGCTTGAATTTAAGGCAGTGTCTTGGTAAAAGAAGACTATGACTACTGAGAAAACTATCCAACAAGCACCCTCTATGAAAAAGGGTCTCATGTTGCACCTTTTCCTCCACAATCCAGTACGTTTCATTTGTTGGTTCAACGCATTGAATTTCAATTAATAAAATATGGGGAGCGATAGAGACCAAAACAAAATCATGGGAAAAAGAAGACAATTGCAGAATTGATATCGGCAGCCGTGATTGAATTTGGTGGACTGAATCATTAAAGTCCTTTTTTTATTTCTTTTCCGTGGGGGAGGGGAGTTAAATTTCACATTATATTAATTATTACATTATCTCATAATTTATAAAATATTGATAACTCATATATCATATCATTTAAGTATAGATTTAGACAAAAAATTTGCGACGCTTAGTATTACTCTTTATTATAACATATAATATTAGGAATAAAAAAGTAATATAAATTTAAGGTATATTCGGTAATATTTTGGTTCTTTCGTTTTCGTTTTCATTTTCATTTTTTCTTTGGAGTATAGGAATTGTAACTGTGACGGACTTAGAAAATTACCGGAACCAACTAAGATAAGACATTGGTAACATAGCCCGGGAGACTGCTCTTATTTGAGAAGGATCCACTCATACGGAGATGAGGAAAAAATCTATATAAGAGTGAAAGTTTAACCTACACATAATGGTAAAAGAACTGTTATTATTATTATTATTATTATATAATTATAAATATTTGAATTTACTGGGTGAGTGTCAAACCCATACCACATACAATGAAAGACATAAGGGTTACCGGCACCGCGTTTTCATTTGATAATTAAAAATAGAGTTTTATAAATTTTAGATTTGAGAATGAGTTCGGTAACCATTATTAAATTTGTTTTCTAAATTAAGTAAGAGAATATTATAATGAAATAAACAACGTATGTGATGAAAAATTTAAATTGCATATTAAAGAAAAGCAAACGTTCTATTAAAAAATTTGAAATATATTATACAATAAGCCTTTAAAAAATCTTGCAGTCCATTATAAAATTTTTAGTATTTGAATATTGTAATAAGTCAATGAAAATGAATTGTAATAGGTCCCACCTATCTTTCTTTATATGTCAGCTACACAGTGCTAATATCACATTTGATGTTTACAGTGTTTCCACGTTTCTTGTGTATTGGTAATGAAAAGTATGAATTACATTCTGTGTTTTCCATCAATGCCACCACAATGAAAGCATTGTCCTTGATTTTTAATTTGTTAAAATGAATAACATTCTGAAAATAACCCCAAAAACGTCCTTATATTTCAGAATCCATCTTTTCCATGATTAAATTTTATCAGAAACAAAATTGTATTATAAAAAAGCTACAACCTTCTATATATTTAGTCTCATAACTGTGATAGATATCTGTCTCCATAAGATGATAAAATACATATGAGGAGACTTGAATTTTCATGATAGATGTAAAGAAAAAAAATACTAATCACTTAAATTATGAGTTGATCCATATGATTTTATCCAACTACACAATTCAAATAATTTTATATAAATTTGAGTTTCT
>CM034472.1:617556-655174 GCA_019925255.1 Litchi chinensis
TGTTATATGTATTTTTTGGACTCATTAAATGGGCTGGTAAAAGCCCAATTTAGGCCCAATAAGAAGGCCGATAAAAATCAACCCAGTCAAGACCCATCAGCCGAGGCCCAGATAACTCTAAGCCCAGCGAGCTCGTGACACAGCCAAGATTTAGCTCGCTCCATAAGTTCGCCTCATACGTAGCTCACTATGCGAGCTCCAGTTCGCAAACCGCCATAGACGTCAGCTCGCTCAGAAGCGTAATAAATGCAGTATCTTCCAGAAACAGGTAGTTACCTAATTCAACCATGATTCTCTCTCCGAATATGGCAGTTGCCCAATCAAACCGTGATTTCCTCATCAGATATGGAAGTCTACTCAAATTCAAACCGAATCAACATCATCCCTGATTTTATGGAAGCAGTTTCCTGATATTATTCAAACATATTAGGAAGTATAATTAATTTATAATTCTTTTCCTTATTTTTCCTGATTATTTGGGAAGTGTAATTAATTCAGGATTCTTTTCCTGATTTGCTACAATCAGAATTGTAACGCATCTTTCCCTATAAATAGGGATTAAAATCATTGTAACATGATAAGAGAATAATCAATAATACACTGTCACTCTGCAGAATTTAAGAGACGGACAGTCGTGGACGTAGGCTTATTATTGCTGAACCACGTAAAAGTTTTGTGTTCCTCGTTTGATTCTCGGTATTTGTCTGTGTCCTTTCTTGGTATTTGTGCTTTCTCACATTGATTGCAGGTATTGGGCATTGATTACCCGTCGACTGAATTCCAACGTCGACATTTTGGCGCTAGAAGGAAGGCCCAAACTGTAATCTTTTTCATCTCAGTTCATCAATTTCTGACAACATGGCAAGAACCAAACAAACCAAGTATGTGGGCTCAAGGACCGACCAGGCAGATAGCCAGCCCAGTCACCATCAACATGATGCGCAGCAGGTAGAGGACGCACCCATACATGCAGCAGGCACGTCCCACGGCCAGGCAATCGGTGCTGCAGCAGGCATCCGTCCTCTACCTTTTCGTCAGTCCATTCCAGTGGCCCCAGTAGTTGATGGACAACAAGAGTGGCATGAGAGACAACAGGCGTTGGAGAATACGGTCAGACAACTCACAGAGGCCGTCAACATGCTGGTGTTGACTCAAATACAGAACGTGCCAGCGGTGGAGGTTCAGGCACCAAGGCACGTGCCCCAGCCGCATGAAGCGATGCAAGCGCCCGAGAGGCTAGCAAGGGAAGTCCAACGACCTGCAGGATCAGCTCGTTCCTCCAATGCGCGTTCCAGAGCCGGACACCATGTCCGCAAAGAAAGGGAGGTCGCTCGTCCAGCTAGCCTGGTGGCAAGGCCGAGCCAAGATGGACGCCAACGAGCAGAGGTCGGGCATGAAAGAGTTAGAGTCGCAACTCGAAATGTTGATGAAGTGCATGGACGACATGCGGGGTCCCATCAGCCTGGAGGTTGGCTCGAAGAGCACGAGAGCATCCTTCTCCAAGCTGCGACTACATGAGGAGACACGAGCTTCGAGATCCACAAGTAAAGGAGCTATTCCGGAAGGTCCAGCAGTTGGAAGAGCGACTTGGAGCCCAGGAGCAGCGTGGCCGTTATGGAGAAAGGACCCCATTTACAAGGGAGATTGAGACACAACCTCTCCCCCCGAGGTTTAAGATGCCAAACATCTAGCAGTATAATGGGGACAGTGACCCATATGATCATCTAGACGCTTTCAACGTTCAGATGGATCTGCAGACAGGAAATCCAATGGTGAAGTGTTGTGTATTCTCAGCTATATTGGGGGATATTCCGAGGACGTGGTTTAAGAATCTCTCAGCTCGCAGCATAGGTAGTTGGGAGCAATGCCAACAGAAGTTCGTTGGTCAGTACAGGGCTTTAAGAAGGCAGCTCGCTCCATCCTGCCACCTAGCTACAATCTTCCAGCGACAAGGTGAGTCTTTAAAGGAGTATATCACCAGGTTTAGACGCGAGATCGCGAATGTTGAACACCCATCAGATGAAAGTATCTTGACAGCGATCTCAGCCGGGCTACGCAAGGATGGAAAATTGTATGAAAGCATTTACAAAGCCCCAGTCAAGGATCTGGGAGAGTTCTACAAACGAGCTGCGAAAGAGATAAGATAGGAAGAGACCTTCGGCCTGAAGAAGCAAAATCAGAAGAATGAAGCAAGCAGTTCCAGCCAACCAAAGAGGAGAAGCAATGGTAGGAACGAAGAAGGAAAAAATGGTGGCTCAAGCAATCAGATTGCCAAAAGAGCAAGGAGAGAGCCAAGAAACGACCGACCTCGGCGCCTAGACCGTCAGGAAGGATACAGCGTCCTGACAGCTTCACCGGAAAGGATTTATGCTGCAGAAAGGAACAGGGAAGATTTTGGAAGGCCCATTCCTATAAGGGCTCCGGTTCAGCACAGAGATCGGAACAAGTTTTGTGCCTATCATAATGAGGTCGGGCACAATACTTCAGACTGTTGGGCGTTGAAAGACGTCATTGAGAAATTGATCAGGCGAGGTTGCTTGAGAGATTATGTGGCCAGACCTGCAGACTCGCGACCTCCACAAGAACGACCTCAGCAACAGCAGCCAACACAGCAGCAACAGCCCCTACGAGCTTCCGAGCAGGGTTAGGAACCTGCGGTAAGAACCATTTTTACCATTTATGGTGGCCCCATATCGCAGGTGATTCCAATAGATCATATGAGAGGTACGTCCGAGAGGCGAATCATTCGTTTCAGCTCAATGGGTCGGAGGGACCTACCAAAAGAGCAAAGCCGACCTCGGACGAGATTGTATTTACAGATGAAGATGCTAGAGGATTGATCTGGCCTCATAACGATGCGCTGGTTATACGAGCTAAAATCAGCAATGTGGAAGTTAGACGCATCATGATTGATACTGGAAGCTCGGTGAACGTGATGTATAGGAACTGTTTTGATCAAATGGGGCTGCAAGCAGAACAAATGAGACCGTCCCCAAAACCTTTATTGGTTTCACTGGAGATGTTGTTGTACCAGTGGGCCAGATCAAGCTGCTGCTTACTCTTGGGGAGGCAGGTCGTCAAGCAACAACCTTGACAGATTTCTTGATAATTGACTGCCCATCAGCATATAATGTGGTCCTCGGGAGACCTGCCATGAACGAGTTGGACGTGGTTACTTCGACCAGAACTCTCACAGTTAAGTTCCCAACTCCTAATGGCATCGGATGTGTTCGAGGAGAGCAGCACCTAGCTCGACGCTGCTATGAAGATGCCGTCAAAATGGGTGTAAGAGGAAAGAAGGTGAACGTGGTCTCAGGGGGCGAGCCACGAGCTATGACTGAGAAAGGAGTCAGTCACGACCTGGACCCTCGCGAGGTAGATGCAGACCGAGCTACCGGTCCAATTGAGGAATTAGAAGATGTACAAGTCAGCGAGATAGATCCAGAGCGATGCTTGAAGCTGGGAAGAGGATTAGCTCCGGAGCTGAGAACCCAGCTCGCTTACTTCCTAAAGGTGTACTTGGATGTGTTTGTATGGAATCATGAGGACATGGTGGGAATAGATCCAAAGGTGATGTCTCACAGGCTGAACATTGATCCTCATTTCAAGCCAGTTCGTCAAAAGAGAAGAGCAATGACAGGGGAATGATACTTAGCACTAAAGGAAGAGGTAGACAAGCTGCTGGTTAACAAGTTCATCAGAGAAGCTTACTACCCGACCTGGGTCACCGATCCGGTTCTGGTAAAGAAGAAGAATGGGAAGTGGAGGACTTGCATCGACTTCACTGACCTGAACAAGGCGTGCCCCAAAGATAGTTTCCCATTGCCAAGAATAGACCAGCTCGTGGATGCTACTGCTGGCCACGAGTTCCTGAGCTTCATGGACGCATATTCGGGATATAACCAGATCCCAATGAAACTTGAAGACGAAGAGCATACCTCATTCATGACTGATCGGGGGTTATATTGCTACAAGGTGATGCCCTTCGGTTTGAAGAATGCTGGAGCGACCTATCAACGTTTGGTGAACATGATGTTCAAAGAGCAGATCGGAAAGACCATGGAGGTCTATGTCGATGACATGCTAGTAAAATCCAAGCAGATAGGTGACCATGTTCGCGACTTGGGAGAGATGTTTCAGATTCTAAAGAGCTACCAAATGAAATTGAATCCGCTCAAGTGTGCATTTGGAGTAGCTTCTGGGAAGTTTTTGGGCTTTATGGTCAACAATAGAGGAATCGAAGCAAACCCTGAGAAGATCAAAGCATTGATCGACATGAGATCGCCAACCAGGGTGAAAGATGTGCAAAGCCTTAATGGCTAAGTCGCTGCACTGAGCAGATTCATTTCGAAAGCTACAGACAAGTGTATCCCTTTCTTTAACATTCTGAAGAAAGCAAAGAGCTTTGAGTGGACAGAGCAGTGTGAAATAATATTCCAGCAGCTGAAAGAATACATGGGGCGAGCTCCGCTTCTCTCTAAACCCAAAGACGAAGAAAAGCTAATTTTGTATTTGAGAGTGTCTCAGCAAGCTTTGAGTGCTGCATTGGTGAGGGAAGAAGAAAAGACGCAGCTTCCAGTATACTATGTAAGTAAAAGGCTGCAAGATGTTGAAACCAAATACTTGCAGATGGAGAAGCTAGCTTATTGCCTGGTGATCGCATCAAGGAAGCTACGACCTTATTTTCAAGCTCATACAATCGAAGTCCTCACCCAATACCCGTTGAAGCAAGTCTTGCAGAAAGTAGACACATCAGGTCGTCTGTTGAAATGGGCAGTGGAGCTCGCACAGTTTGATATCCAATTTAAGCCGAGAACGGCCATCAAAGCTCAAGCCCTGGCAGATTTCATCGCAAATTTACAGGACCTGTGGATGATGAAGCTGAATCTTCTGAAGGTCCAGCTTGGGAACTTTACGTTGATGGATCATCCAACGAACAGAGGGCTGGAGCTGGGATTCTGCTGATCAGTCCTGAAGGCCACAAAATCCTTTGTGCCTTAAGGTTTGGCTTTCAGGCAACAAACAATGAGGCCGAGTATGAAGCTTTGCTCACGGGTCTGCGTTTGGCTAAAGAGATGCGAGCTGAACGATTGAAAGTCTTCAGCGATTCACAGCTCGTTGTGTATCACATATCGGGGGAGTATCAAGCCAAGGGACCGAAAATGACCCTTTACCTCCAGAAAGTTCACGAGCTGCTAGGTGCATTTCAGAAATACGAAGTGAAGCAGATTCCACGAGCTCAGAACGCGCATGCAGATGCTTTAGCTCGCTTGGCAACCACCCGAGATGCAGACTTTCTTGGGGCAATCCTAGTTGAATTCCTACCAGCTTCAAGTACAGAGGAAAAGAATTCACTTATGGCAATATCTGTGCAGCCCGACTCCTGGATGAGCTCTATTCTCAGTTATTTGCAAGATGGAAAGCTGCCAAGTAACAAGCTGGAAGCCCGGCGTCTACGAGCTAGAGCAGCCAGGTACTATAACTATGATGAAGCCTTGTACAAGAAGGGGTTCTCAGCTCCACTATTAAGATACATTGATGGCCCTGAGTGTGAAACAGTACTAAGGCAGATACATGAAGGCCACTGCGGGAACCACGCTGGGGGGCTGTCTCTAGCTCAGAAGGCACTTCGTCAAGGCTTCTACTGGCCTACCATGAGGTAGGACGCCATCAACTTAGTGAAAAAATGCGACAAGTGTCAGAGGTTCGCCCAAATTCCACGAGCTCCACCAGCTTATCTCCAACAAATGGTGAGCCCATGACCCTTTGCCATCTGGGGGATGGATTTAATCGGGCCTCTGCCAATGGCTCAGGGAAGATGCAAACATGCGGTGGTCGCAGTGGATTACTTCACCAAGTGGGCGGAAGCAAAGGAGTTAGCTGAAATCTCCACAACAAAGATTGAGAAGTTTGTGTGGAGCAATATTATTTGCAAATTCGGAGTCCCATAGCAGATCGTGACTGATAATGGAACCCAGTTCGCTAGCGACCAGTTTCTTAGGTTCTGCAACGACCTCAAGATCGTTAAAAGCTTCTCAGCAGTGGACCATCCACAAGCCAATGGTCAAGTTAAAGCTGTGAACAAGATTATCAAGCAGACCCTGAAAATGAAACTGGAAGCAAAGAAAGAAGCATGGGTAGATGAACTCCATAAAGTATTGTGGTCTTACAGAACCACAGCTCGCAGCTCCACTGGCGAGACCCCGTTCTCAATGGTGTATGGGTCTGAGGCTATGATCCCAGCTGAGTTTGAAGTCACCTCGCAAAGAAGAGCAACCTTCAATTCAAATAACAACGATCAACTACTTGCAATAAACCTGGACCTGCTTGAAGAACACAGGGAAACGGCCAGGTTAAGGGTAGTTGTCTATCAGCAGAGAATAGCGAGGTACTACAACAAGTATGCTCGGATTCGCAAATTCAATGTTGGAGACTTAGTTTTGCGTCTCATCCTGCCTGGAGCCCGCAAGCCAAGTGATGGATCCTTAGGCCCGAACTGGGAAGGACCGTATGTTGTCAAAGCAAGCTTGGGGAATGGGGCTTATCATTTAGCTAATGAAGATGGAGCTGAAGTCCCTTGAGCATGGAATGCCGAGCATCTGCGTCCTTATCATCAGTGAACTCTTTGTAATATGTAATTCAAAATCATTCTAGTTAATGAAAGCTCCATTTTCCCAGCTTGTGACTCAACTCATTTCATTAGGGCTAACGGGCTCCGAGCTTAATAACACGCTACAAAAACAAAGAGCCTCAAAAGCAGATGACTAAGTGTCTCTGCATAGCTCGCCAAATGAGCCTAAAAAGCAGGCGAGGTGACGACCCTTGCATAGCTCGTTACAAAAATAAAAAGAGCCAAAAAAGCAGATGGCTAAGTGCCTCTGCATAGCTCGCCAAATGAGCCTGTAAAGCAGGCGAGGTAACGACCCCTGTATAGCTCGCTACAAAAATAAAAAGCCTAAAAAGCAGATGGCTAAGTGCCTCTGCACAGCTCGCCAGAATGAAAAAAAGCCAAAAAAGCAGATGACTAAGTGTCTTTGCATAGCTCGTCAAACATTCTAACAGACCAATTACTTGTACTTACAAAATTTTATTAATTGTTGAATTAAGTAATTGCTTTAATTATTATCAGATTTTGAGCTTATTGACTATCAGCTCGCAAGAAATATGATAACTCTAAAGATGAAGATCATAAAATATGTTATGACATACACAATAGCCTGAAATGCATTCAACACAAAAGAAATAATGAAAGAAATTTCATTAAGTGTGAGAGTTGTTTACAAGTTAAAAGTTGAGAAAATACAATGAAAAGAACAAAGAAAACAAGGTCTTAATCCTGAGCTGGGTGGCCTGGACCTACTAAAGGTTCCTCATGTGAAAGAGGTACGCCAGGGGGATCGAGGTCAATAACGGGCTCAGCCTGGGAGGTCGTACCATGAACCTCCTCTACCGAAGGAATTGGACCAATTGAGGACGAGGTAGCTCTTGCTTTAAAATCCTCAACGGTTTCAAGTCCTATGTCCCCAAAGATAGAAAAATCCATCTCTGGATGGGACATCCACAGTGTGTAGAGGAAGTCGCGGCCTGTTCTCTCCTCAGCCTCATCCCTTGCTTCTGCATCCCGCACTTCCAGCTCTTGAGCGACCTGCGCTTTGAAGGTCGATAGCTCCTCGAAGGCATTGTCTGCAAGCTGGTTAACGGCCTCAGCATTTTTCTGAACGACTTCTACTCATTTCTTTTCAGCCTCGGCTTGCTGAATGGCCTCCCCCACCTGTTGCCTAAGCACCTCAGCTCGATGCTCAGCCTCCTCTGCACGTTTAGCCGTGCTTTCAGCCTCTTGAGCTCGTTTTGCTGCAGCCTCCTCAGCACGTTTAGCAGCGGCTTCCACCTCTTCAGTACGCTTTTCAGCAGTCTCAACTCGTGTCACTACAACCTCAGCTTGACGATCGAGCACTTCTATTTTTTCCTCTGCGGTTGTAGCTCGCTGCTCGGCTAGTTTGGCCCGCTGTTCGGACTGCCTCAACTCCTCTCTTGCTGCAGCTAACTGTGCCTTAAGATCCTCAGCAGCTTTCTGGGCCAGCTCAACCCGCTGGTCAGTCTGCTCCAACACTTCTCTTTGCATGTCGCGCTCTTGTTGTATTTCCAGCAGAGCTTTTTCGGCAGCCTGTTTAGCCTCATTTGCCACAGTCATCTGAGTCTCAAAATTCTCTATGGTTCGTCCAGCCAAGGACGCTATCTCATCGTTAGCGACCTCCAGCTCACTTCGCAGCTTCATTATTCGATCTTCATTGATCTTGGTCATCCTCCATTGCTTCATGGCAGCAAGGGCAGCCTGAAAATTTTGCGAGTTAATATGCGATGAAGAAAAAGAGGCCGGAGGATAAAGAAAAATGACTTACCAGCATAGAATGACGAGCTGCGAATTCATCCAGCTCCAAACCCTGAAGGGACTGATTCTCCAAGACTCTTGCATGAGTAAACATAATGGGTGCCCAGTTATCAATGAAGGAAGTCAAATATCTTCCCCCAGGCCTGAGCTCGGTTTCTGGTCTTGTAGGGGAAGGAGTTCTTTCACGCTCCGGGAGATCAGACACATTGGTTGAGTAAGTACCACATCGCGAAGTAACAGTACGCCTAGTTACATGCCCGCTGGGGCCATCTCGGGTTGCCTGGGAAGCGACCTTAGGAGGAGCGTCTCCTTTTCCAGGCTACGAACTGGAAGCTAGAGTCAGCTGAAGATCTGAAGAACCAGCAGCAAGAGGCACTTCGCTGGGAGCAGCGGTTGAAGGAGCAGTGGCCTCAGCAGCAGCAGGCACTTCGCTGAAAGCAGCGACCGCAGGAGCCTGGTCCTTGGCAGATGATTTTGAACGTTTTGAAGGGGCCGCTGGAGTGGCTAAGGCCTCAGCAGGCCGTTTCGTTGAAGGAGTCGAAGAGGCTAGAGATACGGCAGGACTTGCAGGAGGAGATTTCAAAAGCACAAGTTTACTTCTGTTGGCTGGAATTCGCTCAGAGGAAGGAACAGGGACTGGAGCATGAGCTAGAAATGGCAATGAAGCCCTTAGGATAGATGTGTGATGTGGGGAAGAAGATGAGTCAACTTGTACAACAGGGGCTGCATGAGCTGGATTTGATCCTGCCCGAGCTGGGGCAGGAGCTGGAGAAGTAGTTTTTCGAGATGCGCCCTTTGATGGGGCGCGAGCTGAAGACGATTTCGCCTTAGGTGAGGCGCGAGCAGGAGCACCTTGGGAAGAAGCCTTCCAAGCTGGAGAAGGTGAATGAGTTGTACCCGCTGCTTGTGTAGAGACTGGTTGCAGAGGTCGGGAAGCAAGCATGTCCCCCACCTGAATTGGAACTTCAAAAACAGAAGAAAGTCTAGGGTTATCGCTGGTCTTGCCTATGTCCTCCTCAGATCGCAGAAGAGGGGATTCCTTAGGAGGAGTAAGGCCGTAAGCTCTAAGGACAACATCGTCAAATTTACTGCTGATGCCTGCGTCCCCTGAGATTGCGAGCTTGTCAAGAGCTCGTTCCTCCTCACTGCTGAGAGGAGACTAGTCTATTTTTTGCACTGCAAAGCAAGACATTTTTAGAAAACAAGACAACAAGCTCGATTCAGCTCGCAATATATTATCCTGCATACCTAGTTCCAGAGAATAGCTAAAATTTTGGAGACCTGCAAGGGAGGGACACGAGACATAGAACCAGCTCGTCTTATACTGCCCGACGTTGGACTTGCCCTTCGCTTCTCCTTTGGGCAAGAGATCTTTGTATTTCGACGGACGAGCTGTGAGGTAATAAATGCCCTCCGGTTTCTCTCCTTCTGCTGCACTCAGAGCCTTGAAGGAGTAGAACTGCTGTATAATTTTTGGAGTAGGGGGACGAAGGTCGTTCCTGAGGAAGGCCACTGCCAGCGAAGTCAGCTGCGCATAGGAGTTTGGAGTTAACTGGAATGGCACGAGCTTGACCTTGTTGAGAAATGCGATCAAGTACGGTTGAATAGGGAACCGTAGCCCCTGTTTGAAATGTTGAACGCTGACGGCGACGTATCCCCTTGGTGGATAACATGCATGACTCTTTAAATCAGGTAGCAATGCACGACAACCCAAAGGGATGTGGAATTGAGTGACAAGTCCTTCCACCTCAGGACGCTTTAACGATGAAGGATGACGAGCGAATGTATCCCGAGCTTCTCTTCCCTGTCTAGCATGTGCTCGGGCTTCATCTCGCTCACGAGCTTCACTGCTTGGAATAATTCTCTTGCGAGCTCCGCTTGAGGACATCTAAACAAAAGAAAGCAGCCAGACTATGTAATAGAGTTTTCAGTCAACAAAAGCAACGACCTGCGAGCTAACAAGACTACAACAATCCTAAATCAACAATCAAACATGCATTACAAGTCACAAACAGTAGTCCAGTCGTGAACAAGTAAAAAATCATATCAAACTAACAGAAGAAGAAAAACCATGTTCAATAAACAGAAGACTCAGAATAATGAAGGTATAACAAAATGTCATTGCAGGTACAACGATGGTGGTGAAACAAAATACAAACATGATATCGATTCAAAAATAAATAAATAAATCAGGTGTTACCTTGAATCGCTGATGAAAGATGTGAAGACGGTGACTAGAAGTTCTCTGAACTTGGTCTCTTGATTTCTTGATTGCTTGTTTGCTTCGAGTAAAAATAGCAAGATGAAAGAGAAAAATGAAAGGGCTCCACCAGTTATAAAGTATGCAATCTCAAACCCGAGCCGTCAGATCTCGGTAATATGTAACCGTCATTAATCCAACGGTACAGCGCGAGGTACGGTCGTGTAATCATGGAGCCGTCAGTTGAAAGACGTACGCATTAAATACGCGTGTGAAGGACGTGTAGACGTCGTTTCAGTTACCTCATGCATGATTGCCACGTGTTGCAACTAAAAAGATGGAATTTGAAAATGCACAGAAGCAGTTATGAAGGTTAGCATGCCAAGGAAGCCAGCTTTTACCAGCAAGCTCGAGCTCCCAGCTCGCAAAAGTGAACTGAGAGCTGGGAGGCTAATGTTATATGTATTTTTCGGACTCATTAAATGGGCTGGTAAAAGCCCAATTTAGGCCCAATAAGAAGACCTGATAAAAATCAACCCAGTCAAGACCCATCAGCCGAGGCCCAGATAACTCTAAGCCCAGCGAGCTCGTGACACAGCCAAGATTTAGCTCGCTCCATAAGTTCGCCTCATACGTAGCTCGCTATGCGAGCTCCAGTTCGCAAACCGCCATAGACGTCAGCTCGCTCAGAAGCGTAATAAATGCAGTATCTTCCAAAAACAGGTAGTTACCTAATTCAACCATGATTCTCTCTCCGAATATGGCAGTTGCCCAATCAAACCGTGATTTCCTCATCAGATATGGAAGTCTACTCAAATTCAAACTGAATCAACATTACCCTTGATTTTATGGAAGCAGTTTCCTGATATTATTTAAATATATTAGGAAGTGTAATTAATTTACAAATATTTTCCTTATTTTTCCTGATTATTTGGGAAGTGTAATTAATTCAGGATTCTTTTCCTGATTTGTTACAACCAGAATTGTAACGCCTCTTTCCCTATAAATAGGATTAAAATCATTGTAACATGATCAGAGAATAATCAATAATACACTGTCACTCTGCAGAATTTAAGAGACGGACAGTCGTGGACGTGGGCTCATTATTGCTGAACCACGTAAAAGCTTTGTGTTCCTCGTTTGATTCTCGGTATTTGTCTGTGTCCTTTCTTGGTATTTGTGCTTTCTCACATTGATTGCAGGTATTGGGCATTGATTACTCGTCGACTGAATTCCAACGTCGACACTACCCAAGTGGTGGAAGACGGTTTTTTTGTCCGAAAATAGCTTGCTTAGTTCTTGTTTAAAAGATTAGATTTATTGAGAAAAGCTTGATGTTGATCGCAAAAGAAAAGCTTATCATAATGATCATACTCATGAGATAAGTAGAGAAATAGATAAGATGGAAGCAACTCTGTTGAATAATTTATAATATCACTCTTTAGCATGTTCCCGTAACTCTAATTATAATTCTGCTCAAAACTGCTGAATTCATTCTTGAAAAGAAAATCCTCACACGGACGAAAACGTATCCGATATGCTCACTAAACCGGTTTCAAAAGACAAATTTGAGCATTGCTTGAGCTTGTTAAACATTTGCTTTTATTGATTTCAAGTGGTCACCTCACCACTTGAGGCGTGTTGAGACGGTAGATTTCTCGTCAAGATGGAGGTGTTTTATCTAATAATTTCCAAGGGTTGAAGTTTCTTTTCGATAAGGTAGAGATTGTTGATATGAGTCTTAAATGTAACTTCATGTGTGTAATTATTTGGGGTTATTTTATAATTTCATGTTTGGGTGGGCTTTGTTGTAATTCTAAAAAATCTCTTAATATATATTGTTGTATTATTAAGAAAGTTGTAAGTGGAGTGTGTCTAACTTGTGAGAGTGTTGTTTGTCTCTATAAATTGGGAGAACAAAAAAATTCTAACATTGAGAGCTTGTGAGGTTGAAAGATTGAGAGCTAAATGGAGAAAATAGCTTTGAGATAGAGGTAATCTCTTGTAACCTTATTATTTTTCACACTAATGAAATCAATGACCTCCGTGCACGTTGGCATATTAGTGAACCATGTACAAATCTCTTGTGTTGTATTGTGTTGTGGTTAATTTGCTCTTAGCTCTATTGTGTTATTGTCATTATATTATGTTACTTGTTGTATTTGTATGGTCATTCATACAAAATCTTGGGTGTTACTAGTGTTGTTGAGAGTTGTCCACCAAGTGTTTGATAAAAGTCCTAAGAGAGTACTAGTGTGTTTGATTGTTGTTTCATCTTCATCTTATACTCTTATGAAGAAGGTTTCTTACATTTCATCCATTGAAAGTTTGATTTATATCATGGGTTGTACCAGATCAGATAATACACATGTAGTAAGAGTGGTAAGTAGGTACATGAACAATTCTAGTGAGACGCATTGAGAAGCAATTAAATGGATCATTAGATACACGAAGTACCATAAAATGACACTATTTTAAAAGTGAAGCTATGAAACTATAAAGCTTTGTAGATGCTGACTTAGCAAGAGATGTCAACAATAGAAAGAGCACTACGAGTTATGTATATACTTTTGGAGAAAATGTAGTGAGTTAAGTTTCTTAACTATAGAGAGTTGTAGATCTCTCCACTATCGAGGTGGAATATATTGCAGTTACGGAAGTCAGTAATGAAATGATTTGGTTTCAAGGTTTCTTAAAAGAATTGAAAAAGAAATAGAAGGATAATATTCTTTATTCTGACATTTAAAGTACAATCCACTTAGCGAATAATCCATTTTTCAATGCCAAAACGAAGCATATTCAGATGAAGTATCATTTCATTCAATCTCTTTTGGAGTACAAAGCTCTAAGGCTTGACAAGATTCATATAAATGAAAACCCAACAGATAAGCTAAAAAAGATGGTGACGATTGACAAACTGAAGCTATGTTCAGCTTTAGTTGGCCTACAAACATAAATAATAATAATAAAGATAAGTTGTTGCATTAATCTTATGTGAAGTTATTGCTGAAGTAAGTCATCAAATGGGAGATCATTGTTGGTGGATTCCTAATATCAATGAATTGATTCCTAATATCAGGAAATTTAATGCATTGAATCAATTATATGAAAAATCAAGAAACTCAATAATTATTTGTTTTGGCAGTGGAGAAATTTAAGGCAATATAATGTGTGATTAAAAGGGAAACTAATTAATAGTAATTAATGAAGGGTTGACTAGAGGTGTCTATATAAATTACTCATCTCTCATTATTTTATGCATCTCAAAATTAAAAGAAAATAAGTAGAGTCACTTTTTGAGTGAAAAGTAAAGTTCTTTTAAGTGTTAGAGAATTGTTATTCTCTCACATATAATTGGGATTTGCGTTGTGAGGATTTGATTGTTTATATACACTTATTATTATTATTATTATTTCACTGTGGAGAAGATTTACAATAGTTACATGAATGTAGCTTACTTTGGATTATTTTATCTGTTTTTTATTTTAGTTAAATACACAATACCTATCTGAGGTTTACTCAAATATAGATGTGTGAACATTTTTGTTTTTATAACACCGTACCCCCTCTTAACAGTGGACGTTGGATGCTTTTAGGAATGAGACGGGTAAAATGGTAATTTTATACTTATTTAAAAAATAAAAATAAAGTATATTTTTATATATTTTAAAAATAATTTTTATATTTTTTAAAAATAATTTTTATAGTTTTCTAAAAATATAAACAAATCAAAGGAATTAAAAAATATATGAAAAAAAAGGAAAATGAAAAAAAAAAATTGATAAGAAAACAATCTACAATCTTTATCATCTTTATTGTCACAACTGAAACCATCAACTTCATCATCACAATCAAATCAAAACCATCATCTCCATCATCTCAACCAAATTAAAACTCTCCATCTTCTCCCTCTTCTCTCTCTCTATCCTTTCTTTATTCTCTACCCTACCTAAATTTCTGGGTTTCTATTCAATTAGAAACCCAGTTTTCGTTCGAATGGAAATCCAAAATTTCTAGGTTTCCATTCCATTGGAAACCCAAAAACCCGGAATTCTAGGTTTTCATTTGTCTGAAAACCCAGAAATCAGGTTTCGATTTCGAATGGAAACACAAGTTCTAGGTTTCCAATCGTCTCCCAATCTCCCATGGAAACCCAGACCATCATCAATCTTCCAATCCATCATCAAAACCCCCAAACCATCATCAGTCTCTCAAATCATCATCAATAATTAGACAAACATCATCAATCCAAAATTAAACAAAAAAAAAAAAAATAGGGAAAAAAAAAAAAAAAAAAAAGAGAGAGAGAGAGAGAGAGAGAGAGAGAGATGGAGCTTGATGATATAGAAGGAGAAGGAGAATTTTTACGAGAGATGGAGAAGTAAAAGTTTTACGAGCTTGATGTTTGGATATGGTTAATTGAAGGTGAATGGGTTGGGTTTGATTGCAGATGAAGATAGGTCTGGATGTGTTTGATTGAAGGTGGATGGGTTGGGTTTGATTGCAGATGAAGATGAGTTTAGATGGGTTGGTTGGAGGTCGATAGGTAAGGATGCTTGGTCTCCAGATTTTGATTGAAGGTTGAAACAATTTTATTTTATTTTTATTTAAAAAAACTTTTTCTTTTAATTTTTTTTTTAATGATGTCCACCGTCCATTAACAATGATGGACGATGGATATCACTTTAATTTTTGTTTTAAGAAAATTATTGATATTTTTTAAATTTTTAATTTTTTTAAAAAAATTAATTTTCACTATCCATCTTAAGATGTTATGAAAAAAAAATTTGCTTTAATTTTCTAATTTTTTATTAATTTCTAAAATTTTTATTTTCAAATTGATCTTCAGATGGACAGTAGAGATCTAGTTAAAAATATTAAATTTATTTTAAAGTTTTTAAAAGATAAAAATTATAAAATTAAGGGTATTTTAACCATTTTACTTAATAGCCAGTCAAATTTCATCTTTAATATTGATTGATTATTAACCGACGGTAGAGATCTAGTTAAAAATATTAAATTTATTTTAAAGTTTTTAAAAGATAAAAATTATAAAATTAAGGATATTTTAACCATTTTACTTAATAGCCAGTCAAATTTCATCTTTAACATTGATTGATTGTTAACCGATGGGTACGGTGTTATAAAAAAGAGGGGAAATTACACAAACCTCTTCTGAGGTTTGATGAAATTGCACAAATACGACGATGTTTGAAAAACTCGCATTGACCTCCCCTAAGGTTTCAAAAACTCATCACAAACCTCCTCTATCGTCAGTCAACATGCGTTAAATTGTTAAAGTCAACGGTCAAAATTATAAAAAGACTAAAATACCATTCAATAAATTTTTAAAATTAATATAATATATATTTTTAATTTAATTAAAAATATAAAAAATTAAAATATAAATAAATAAATACATTTTTGAAAAAAAAATATATATATTTCTGGTCTCCATGGGAGACTAGACATGGAGACCATATCTAGTCTCCCATGGAGACCAAAACCCATCTCCATGGCCGGAGACAGCGTCCCCAACCATGGAGACGGTCTCGTCTCCATGGTTGGGGACGCCGTCTCCGGCCATAAAGACGGTTTCGTCTCTAGTGATGAAGACGGTCTCCATCGTTGGAGACCGACGTCTCCAACAATGGAGACAATGGCCCGGTCTCCATCGCCGGAGACCAGATCTGGTCTTCGGCAATGGAGACTAGATTACCATTTTTTTTTTTAAAATTTCATTTGGTTTTTTAATTTTTAGAAAATTTTGATGTTTGGTTTGAGTATGATGTTTGATTTGGATGATGTTAGTTTAATGAAAATGATAGAGATGATGATTTTGATGAATGTAGAAGATGATGGGAGGTAGAAGATGAGTAAAAAGATGAGAGGTAGATGATGAAAATGAAGATGAGGGGATGATGAGAGATAGGAGATGATTTTGGTTTAATGAAAATGATGAAGATGATGATTTTGATGAATGTAGAAGATGATGAGAGGTAGAAGATAAGTAAGAAGATTAGAGGTAGATGATGAAAATGAAGATGAGGGGATGATGAGAGGTAGGAGATAATGATTTTTGAAAAAAAAAATATTATTATTTTATTAATTAAAAATATTATTTTTAATTAAAATATTTATTAGTTTTGAATTGACTCTTTTGCCCTTCAAAATTTTGATTTAACTGTGGTTGACTAATAGTCAACTGACGATAGGTGAGGTTTGTGTTGAGTTTCAGAAAGCTCAGGGGAGGGCAGTGTGAGTTTTTTAAATATCATTTTATTTGTGTAATTTCATTAAACCTCAGGGGAGGTTTGTACAATTTGCCTTAAAAACAAAAATATTCACGTGCTTACGTTTAAGTAAACCTCACAGGTTATCGTGTATTTAATTTTTTTCCTTATTATTTTTATATTACTTGATTGCTTCATTAATTTGATTTGACGTTTTAAAAAATCATTTCCTACCAGAAGATGCTACGGATGACATAACTATTTGACTTGAGAATAGAAGACACGCAGAAAACCACTTCTAACATGGAGGGCCTACCAAAAAACTCTAAAGATCACTAAATCAAGTACTAGAGTATTCTGGTTCCAAAAAAAAATAAAAATAAAAAAGAAAAAAAAAAAAAAAAAAAAAAAAAAAAAAAAAAGTTTAAAAAAAAAAAAAAAAAAAAACTAGATTGCAATCTACTTCGCAGGTAAATTCGTCACATTTGGTCAAATAATGCAACATATGCTTGAAATGTCAAAATAAATAAATAGATGAAACATATGCTTGCAATGGCAACCTCAATAATTTTTTTTATCTTTTTTTTAAAGAAAAAGTTAATTTGTGTCAATACAAATAAAAATAAAAAAAGATTACGGTAACAACCATTTTTTGAGGCTGAAACTACAAAATAACTGTCGACGTTGGAATTCAGTCGACGAGAAATCAATGCCCAATACCTGCAATCAATGTGAGAAAGCACAAAAATCTAGAAAAGACAAAGACAGAAAACAGATGATCAAACGAAGAGCACCAAATTTTACGTGGTTCGGCAATAAAAAGGCCTACGTCCATGACTGTCCAACTCTTAATCTCTGCAGAGTGACAGTATATTATTGAATATTGTCTGCCGTTGTTACAATGGTTTCAATCCCTATTTATAGGGAAAGAAGAGTTACAATTCTGGTTGTAGCAAATCAGGAAGAGAATCCTGAATTAATTACATTCCCTAAACAATTGGGAAAAATAAGGAAAAGAATTATAAATTAATCATGCTTCCTAATATATTTAGGTGATATCAGGAAATTGCTATAATTATCTTGAAGTAATGATGACTTGAATTTGAATTTGAATTAATCTCCATATCTGATGAGGAAATCATGGTTTGATTGGGCAACTACCATATTCGGAGAGAGAGAATCACTATTGAACTTGGTAACTACCTGTTCTGGAAGATATGATACTTATCACGTATCTGAGCAAGCTGACGTGTCATAGTGGTCCTCATCTCGAGCTCGCTGAGAAACGAGCTGCGTAGGCGTCGAGCTGCGACTTGCCTGTATTTATGAGTCTGTTGATGCCAGCTGGAAGTCTTGATGGTCTTTGAGTCAATACTAGGCCTCGTCTGATGGGCTTTGACTATGTTGACCTTATCGGGTCTTCTTATCGGGTCTTAAATGGGCCTCAATTAGACTTTTACCAGCCCAACTACTAAGTCCAAAAAATACGCATAACATTAGCCCCTCAGCTCTCAGTTTGCTTTAGCGAGCTGGGAGCTTGAATTGCTGGCAAAAGTTGTCTTCCTTGGCACGTTTACTTTTGTAACCGCCTCTGGGCACTTTTCGAATTCCACCTTTTCAGCTGCGACACGTGGCGATCATGCAGGTGGTAACTGAAGCGACGTCTACACGTCCTTTACACGCACATTTAATGCGCACGTCCCTCAACTGACGACTGTATCATTTCCAAAGCCACGTTTCACGCTACACCGTCAGATTTATGACGGTTACGCTTTCCAAAGATCTGATGGTTGGGGATTCATGCTCGATTGTCTATATAAACTATTGGTCATTTTTCATTTTCTTCTTTCATCTGTCACTTTCTTCCAAGCAAACAAGAGTTTCAAGCTTTCAAGCAACCAGGACCCACTACTTTTTTACGAAATCCTTAGTCTTCTTCATCGTTTCTCATCTCGTCAACAATTCAAGGTGAGGCTTCTTTTCTTCATATTTTCTATTTTGGACTCATCTTGCTCCATCACCATTGCTGTTCCTACAATGATATATATGTATTTATTTGTTTACTTTTAGATGTCTTCAAGTGGGATTCGCAAGGGGATGATTCCAAGCAACGAAGCTCGTGAGCACGATAAAGCCCGAGTTCATGCCATTCAGGGCAGAGAAGCCCGTGCAGCACTCGCCCGTCATCCCTCATCATTGAAGCGTCCTGAGGTGGAAGGACTTGTCAAGCAATTCCACATCCCTTTCGGTTGCCGCATTCTACTTCCTGATTCGGACAATCATGCTTGTTATCCACCCAGGGGATATATCGCTGTCAGCACCCAGCATCTCGAGCAGGGGTTGCGGTTCCCCGTTCCACCGTACTTAATCGAATTTCTCAACAAAGTCAAGCTCGCACCATTTCAACTGACTCCGAATTCTTACACACAGTTGATTTCGCTGGCCATAGCTTTCTACAGGATCGGCCTTCATGCCCCTACACCAAGAATTATCCAGGAGTTCTACTCCTTCAAGGCTCTGAGCGCGGGAGAAGGAGAGAAACCAGATGGGATTTACTATCTGACAGCTCGTCAGTCACAATACAAAGACCTTTTGCCCAAGGGAGAAGCGAAAGGTAAATCCAACGTCGGGCCATACAAGACGAGCTGGTTTTACATCTCGTGCCCATCTCTTGCAGACCTCCGAAACTTCGGTTTCGTTCTGAAACCAGGTATTCATAAGAAAACTCCCACGAGCTGATTTTGTTTTGCATCTTCATCACTTATCATTCTTTAATCATTTACTGTGCAGAGCTGAAAATGGACGAGTTTTCTCTCAGCAGCGGGGAGGAACGAGCTCTTAACAAGCTCGCGAAATCGAACGACGCGGGCATCAGCAGCAGATTTGATGATGTTATCCTTAGGGCTTACAAGCTTGCCCCTTCTACGGAATCACATTTTCTGCGAGCTGGGGAGGACATAGGCAAGATGAGTGACAGGCCTAGACTTCCTTCTGTTTTTGAAGTTTCTGTTCTAGATGCGTCTACTTCCCGACCTCCACCAACGGTCTCTTCATCATCAGAGGATGTCATTCGCTCGGATAACATTCGCTCCCCTTCTCCACCTCGGAAGACTTCATCTCGAGGTGCTCCTGCTCGCACCTCGTCTAGAGCAAAACCATCTTCAGCTCACACTCCAACGAAGGCGAAACCGTCTTCAGCTCGCGCCTCTTCAAAGGGCGCATCTAGAAAAAGTTCTTCTTCTGTTCCTGCTCCAGCTCGGACAGGATCAGACTCAACTCCTGCAGCTCCTGCTGCACAGGCTGACCCATCATCTTCTCCACGTCATGCATCTACTCCAGGGGCTTCACTGTCATCCCCAGCTCGCGCTCCAGCTCCTGCTCCTTCTTCCACGAAACTCCCGGCAAATAGGAGGAAACTTGTGCTCATGAAATCTCCTCCTGCACGCCTTGCTGAGTTTCAAGCTTCCTCAGCTCCTTCGGCAAAAAGACCTGCTGAAGACTTGGCCACTCCAGTGGCACCCTCCAAACGCTCCAAACCATCTGGCCAGGACCAGGCTCCTTCAGTTGCTGCATCTACCAAAGGGCCTGCAGTCACTGAAGCCACTGCCCCTTCATCCGATGTTCCCAGTGAAGTGCATGCTGCTGCTGGAGCCACTACTCCCTTGACTGATGTTCCCAGCGAGGTGCCTCTCTCAGATGTTTTTGCAAATCTTCAGCGACCTCCGCCTTCCAGCTCGCAGCCTGGAAAAGGTGATGCTCCTTCAAATGTTGCCCCCGAGGCAGCCCGAACTGCCCGCAGCACATATGCGACTAGGCGTACTGTTGTGTCGCGACGTGGTGCTTCTCATGATGATGCGCGCGATATCCCGGAGCGTGAGAGAACTCCTTCACCCACCAGATCAGATATCGAGCTGGGTCCTGGAGGAAGATACTTGAATGCTTTCCTTGACAGCTGGTCAACAATTATGCTTAATCATACGAACGTCTTGGAAAATAGGAGCCTTAGGGGCGAGGATCTGGATGAGTTCGTGGCTCGTCATTGCATGCTGGTAAGTTAATTTTTCTCATCTGCTGATTTTCTTCCTTGACAATATTTTAATGTGTTCACGATTTTCAGGGTGCCCTTGCTGCGATGAAGCGAAAAAGGGAGACAAGGGCTGCCAAGGATGAGATGAGGAAGTTGGAGTTCGACCTGGAGGCAGCCAATGATGATTTAGCTCGCTTTACGTCGGGCAAGATAGAAGGTCAAGAAGCCCAGATCGCTGAGGCAAACGCCGCAAGGCAAGCAGCCGAGGATGCCTTGAAGAAAATGGAGGATGATCATGCTATGTTAAAGGATGAGCTGCTCAAGGTAAAAGAGGATCTGAGGCGATCTGAGCAACAGGCCGCACTGGACGAACAGCGAGCTTCAGCTGCAGAAGAGAAAATTGAAGTGCTTCATAGTCAGATTGATGCTGCTCTGGCGCGAGCTGAAACTGCCGAGAAGCAGGCCGAGGAGGCCAATAAGCGGGCTGGTGAGATGGGAGCTGCAGCTAAAAGTGCTAAGGAGGCTGTAGCCAAACGAGCTGAGGAAGTGACAGCTGCGGATAACCGTGCGAAGGAGGCTGAGCATCGAGCTGAGGTACTTAGGCAACAAGTGGGGGAAACTATTCAGCGAGCTGAGGCTGCGGAACAGCAGGTTGAAGATATGAAGAAAGAGGCTGAGGTCGTCAACCGTCTAGCTGATAATGCCTTCGAGGAGCTAACAGCCTTTAGAGAGCAGGCTGCCCAAGAACTGGAAATGCGGGTTGCAGATGCAAGGGATGAGGCTGAGGAAAGGACAGGTCGCGATTTCCTCTATACACTGTGGATGTCCCATCCAGACATGGATTTCTCTATCTTCGGGGACATAGGGCTCGAAACCATTGAGGATTTTAAATCAAAAGCTGCCTCGTCTGCCCCTGGTCCGGAACCTTCGGCTAATCCAGACCCTCCTGCAGAGAACTAGCAATTTGTTTTTTCTTTTTCATGTATATCTTTTATCTTTCAATTTGTAATCAGTCTTCGTATTTTAATGAAAATTTCTTTCATTACTTCTCTTGTGTTGAATGTTACTCAGGCCAATGTACTTCATGCTCTTCATTTTTCCTGCGAGCTAATAATCGATAAACCCAAAACTACTTGCTTTTTAGGCTCTTTAATTCATAGCGAGCTATGCAGGGGTCGTCACCTCGCTGCTTTTTAGGCTCATTAGGCGAGCTATGCAAGGACACTTAGTCACTTGCTTTTTAGGCTCTTTAATTCATAGCGAGCTATGCAGGGGTCGTCACCTCGCTGCTTTTTAGGCTCATTAGGCGAGCTATGCAAGGACATTTAGTCACTTGCTTTTTAGGCTCTTTAATTCATAGCGAGCTATGCAGGGGTCGTCACCTCGCTGCTTTTTAGGCTCATTAGGCGAGCTATGCAAGGACACTTAGTCACTTGCTTTTTAGGCTCTTTAATTCATAGCGAGCTATGCAGGGGTCGTCACCTCGCTGCTTTTTAGGCTCATTAGGCGAGCTATGCAAGGACATTTAGTCACTTGCTTTTTAGGCTCTTTAATTCATAGCGAGCTATGCAGGGGTCGTCACCTCGCTGCTTTTTAGGCTCATTAGGCGAGCTATGCAAGGACATTTAGTCACTTGCTTTTTAGGCTCTTTAATTCATAGCGAGCTATGCAGGGGTCGTCACCTCGCTGCTTTTTAGGCTCATTAGGCGAGCTATGCAAGGACACTTAGTCACTTGCTTTTTAGGCTCTTTAATTCATATTCCTAAACCATTGAGCTCGGAGCCCGTCAGCCTGGTGAAGAAAGTTGAATCAAAAACAGGAGAGAAATGGAGATATCATTTACAATTAATCCATATTACATGTAATGAAAAACTTATTGATAATAGGGGCGGAGATGCTCGGCATTCCAAGCTCGGAGGACTTCTGCCCCGTTTACATTGACTAGTCGATAAGCTCCATTTCCCAAGGCTGTTTTGACAACATATGGTCCTTCCCAGTTTGGGCCTAAGGATCCATCACTCGGCTTGCGGGCTCCTGGTAGGATGAGGCGTAGGACTAGTTCTCCTACGTTGAATCTGCGAATGCGAGCATACTTGTTATAGTATCTCGCTATTCTCTGCTGATAGACAGCTACCCTTAACCTAGCGGTTTCCCTATGTTCCTCGAGCAGGTCCAGGTTTGCTGCAAGTAGCTGATCATTGTTGTTTGGATTGAAGGTCGCTCTTCTTTGCGAGGTGACTTCAAACTCAGCCGGGATCATAGCTTCCGATCCGTAGACCATTGAAAATGGGGTCTCGCCAGTGGAGCCGCGAGCTGTGGTTCTATAGGACCACAATACTTTTTGGAGCTCGTCTACCCACGCTCCTTTCTTGGCTTCCAATTTCATCTTCAGGGTCTGCTTGATAATCTTGTTTACAGCTTCCACTTGGCCATTGGCTTGTGGATGGTCTACTGCCGAGAAACTTTTAACAATTTTGAGGTCGTTGCAAAACCTAAGAAACTGGTCACTGGCAAACTGAGTTCCATTGTCTGTCACGATCTGCTGTGGGACCCCGAATCTGCTAATAATGTTGCTCCACACGAATTTCTCAATCTTTGTAGTGGAGATCTCAGCAAGTTCTTTCGCTTCAGCCCACTTAGTGAAATAATCCACTGCGACTACTGCATGTTTACATCTTCCACGTGCCATCGGTAGGGGACCGATCAGGTCCATTCCCCAGATCGCAAAGGGCCACGGGCTCACCATCTGTTGGAGGTAAGCTGGTGGAGCTCGCGGAATATGAGCAAACCTTTGACATTTGTCGCATTTCTTCACTAAGTTGAGAGCGTCCTGCCTCATGGTGGGCCAGTAGAAGCCTTGGCGAAGTGCCTTCTGAGCCAGAGACAGCCCCCCAGCATGGTTCCCACAGTGGCCTTCGTGTATTTGCCTCAATACTGTTTCACACTCATGGCCATCAATGCATCTTAATAACGGTGCTGTGAACCCCTTCTTGTACAGTGCATCATCATAGATGCAATACCTGGCTGCCCTAGCTCGTAGTCGTCGGGCTTCCAGCTTGTCATTAGGCAGTTTTCCGTCCTGCAAGTATTCAAGAATAGAGCTCATCCAGGAATCAGGCCGTACAGATATGACCATCGTCACACTCTTTTCTTCAGTACTTGGAGCTGGTAGGAACTCAACTGGGATAGCCCCAAGGAAATCTGCATCTCGCGTAGTTGCGAGGCGAGCTAATGCATCAGCATGCGAGTTCTGAGCTCGCGGGATCTGCTTTATTTCGTATTTCTGAAATGCACCTAGCAGCTCGTGAACTTTTTGGAGGTAGAGGGCCATTTTTGGTCCCCTGGCTTGATATTCTCCTATTACGTGGCTGACGACGAGCTGTGAGTCACTGAAAATCTTCAAGTGTTCAGCTCGCATCTCCTTAGCCAATCGTAGACCCGCGAGCAGGGCTTCATACTCAGCTTCATTGTTTGTCGCCTGAAAGCCAAACCTTAGAGCACAGAGGATTTTGTGGCCCTCAGGACTGATCAGTAGAACTCCAGCTCCAGCCCTCTGCTCGCTAGATGATCCATCAACAAAAAGCTCCCAGGCCGGTCCTTCAGAAGACTCAGCTTCATTATCCACGGGTCCTGTAAATTCTGCAATGAAATCTGCAAGAGCCTGAGCTTTGATAGCCGTCCTTGGCTTGAATTGGATATCGAACTGTGCGAGCTCCACTGCCCATTTCAACAAACGACCTGAGGTGTCTGCTTTCTGCAAAACTTGCTTTAATGGATACTTGGTGAGGACTTCTATGGTGTGAGCTTGGAAATAAGGTCGCAGCTTCCTTGATGCAATCACCAGGCAGTAAGCCAATTTCTCCATCTGGGAATATCTGGTTTCAGCATCTTGTAACCGTTTGCTCACATAATAGACTGGGAGCTGCGTCTTTTCTTCTTCCCTTACCAGCGCCGCACTTAGAGCTTGCTGAGACACCCCTAAGTATAAGATCAGCTTTTCCTCTTCTTTGGGCTTGGAAAGAAGTGGAGCTCGCCCCATATATTCCTTCAACTGCTGGAAGGCTACTTCACACTGCTCAGTCCATTCGAAATTCTTTGCTTTCTTTAGAATGTCAAAGAAAGGGACACATTTGTCTGTAGCTTTCGAGATGAACCTACTCAATGCTGCGACCTGGCCATTGAGGCTTTGTACGTCCTTCACTCTGGTCGGCGACCTCATGTCAATCAGCGCCTTGATCTTCTCAGGGTTTGCTTCAATCCCCCTACTATTGACCATGAAGCCCAGGAACTTCCCAGAAGCCACTCCGAATGCACATTTAAGTGGATTTAACTTCATCTGGTAGCTCCTCAGAATTTGAAACATCTCTCTCAGATTGCTAACATGATCACCGATCTGCTTGGACTTCACCAGCATATCATCAACGTAGACCTCCATAGTCTTTCCAATCTGTTCTTTGAACATCATGTTCACCAAACGTTGATAGGTCGCTCCAGCATTCTTTAACCCGAAGGGCATCACCCTGTAGCAATATAGCCCCCGATCAGTCATGAACGAGGTGTGCTCTTCGTCTTCAGGCCTCATTGGGATCTGGTTATATCCTGAATATGCATCCATGAAGCTCAGGAGCTCGTGGCCAGCGGTAGCATCCACGAGCTGATCTATTCTTGGCAGGGGAAAGCTGTCCTTTGGGCACGCCTTGTTCAGGTCAGTGAAGTCGATGCAGGTCCTCCACTTCCCGTTTTTCTTTTTCACCAGCACGGGGTTGGCAACCCAGGTCGGGTAGTAAGCCTCTCTGATGAACTTGTTAACCAGGAGCTTGTCCACCTCTTCTTTCAGTGCTAAGTATCGTTCCCCTGTCATTACCCTTCTCTTCTGGCGAACTGGTTTGAAATGAGGATCAATGTTTAGCCTGTGAGACATCACCTCTGGATCTATTCCCACCATGTCCTCATGATTCCATGCAAACACATCCAAGTTCGCCTTTAGGAAGTCAGCGAGCTGGGCTCTCAATTCCGGAGTTAATCCTCTTCCCAGCTTCAAGCATCGCTCAGATCTACCTCGCTGACTGGTACATCTTCTAACTCCTCAATTGGACCGGTAGCTCGGTCTGCATCTACCTCGCGAGGGTCCAGGTCGTGACTGACTCCCTTCTCAGTCTTAGCTCGTGGCTCGCCCCCTGAGACCACGTTCACCTTCTTTCCTCTCACGCCCATCTTCACAGCATCTTCATAACAACGACGAGCTAGGTGCTGTTCTCCTCGAACACATCCGATGCCATTGAGAGTTGGGAACTTCACAGTCAGTGTTCTGGTTGAGGTAACCATGTCCAACTCGTTCATAGCAGGTCTTCCGAGGACCACGTTATATGCTGATGGGCCGTCGATTATCAAAAAGTCCGTCAAGGTTGTTGCTTGACGACCTGACTCCCCTAGAGTTAACGGCAGCTTAATCTGCCCCACTGGTATCACAGCATCTCCAGTGAATCCAAATAGAGGCTCCGGGGATGGCTTCATCTGGTCTGCTCGCAGCCCCATTTGGTCAAAACAACTTCTATACATCACATTCACCGAGCTCCCAGTGTCGATCATGATGCGCCTAACTTCCACATTGCTGATTTTTGCTCGTATAACCAACGCATCATTATGAGGACAGATCACTCCTCTAGCATCTTCTTCTGTAAATACGATCTCGTCCGAGGTCGGCTTCGCTCTTTTGGCAGGTCCCTCCGACCCGCTGAGCTGAAATGAATGGTTCGCCTCTCGTACGTATCTCTCGTGTGATCTGTTGGAATCACCTGCGATATGGGGGCCACCATAAATAGTGAAAATAGTTCTTACCGCAGGTTCCTGGCCTTGCTCGATAGCTCGCTGGGGCTGTTGTTGGTGTACTGGCTGTTGCTGTTGAGGTCGTTGCTGATGAGGTCGCTGGTCAGCAGGTCTTGCCACATATTCCCCCAAGCGACCTCGCCTGATTAATTTTTCAATGGCGTTCTTCAACGCCCAGCAATCTGAAGTACTGTGCCCGACCTCATTATGGTAGGCGCAGAACTTGTTCTGATCTCTGTGCTGAATGGGAGCCCTTATAGGATTGGGCCTCCCGAAGTCCTCCTTATTCCGCTCCACAGCGTAAATCCTGTCTGGAGACGTAGTCAGGATGCTGTATCCTTCCTGGCGACCCCAACGCTGAGGTCGCTCATACCTCGGCTCTCTCCTCGATCTCTTCGCAATCTGATTACTCGAGCCGTTATTCCTTCCTTCTTCGTTCCGGCCATTGTTTCTCTTCTTTGGCTGACTGGAACTGCCCGCTTCATTCTTCTGAATCTGTTTCTTCGGGCCGAAGGTCTCTTCCCATCTTATCTCTTTCGCAGCTCGCTCGTAGAACTCTCCCAGATCCTTCACTGGGGACTTGTAAATGCTCTCGTATAGTTTTCCATCCTTGCGCAGCCCAGCTGAGATCGCTGTCAGAATGCTTTCGTCTGATGGATGCTCGACATTCGCGACCTCGCGTCTAAATCTGGTGATGTATTCCTTCAACGACTCACCCTAACGCTGAAAAATGGTGGCAAGGTGGCAGGATGGAGCGAGCTGCCTTCTTAGTGCCCTATATTGACCAACGAACTTCTGTTGGCATTGCTCTCAACTTCCTATGCTGCGAGCTGGGAGATTTCTGAACCACGTTCTCGGAATGTCCCCCAATGTGGCCGGGAACACTCGGCACTTCACCATTGGATTTCCTGTCTGCAAATCCATCTGAACGTTGAAAGCGTCTAGATGGTCATATGGGTCACTATCCCCATTGTATTGCTGAATGCTCGGCATCTTGAACCTCGGAGGGAGAGGCTGTGTCTCAATCTCCCTTGTGAATGGGGTCCTGTCTCCGTAGAGCCCACGCTGTTCTGGAACTCCAGGTCGTGCTTCCAACTGTCGGACTCTTTGGAGGAGCTCCTCTACTTGGGGATCTCGGAGCTCGTATCTTCTCCTATGATCAAGACTTGGAGCCAGATGCTCAGGATCATACCTTTCATCCTCGAACCGATCTTCATGACGATGGGGCCTTACCTGCTGCCCATCCACCTCATCGGCATAACGAGCTGCGACTCGAACTCTGCCTTGATCAACTTCCATTCGCCTGTTCCCCTCCTGGCTTGGTCTTGCTACCTGGCTATCAGGACGTGCGACCTCCCTTTCGTGTTGAACAGGGTGTCTTCCACCCCTCGAACGCGCATTAGATGAGCGAGCCGAATCTGCAGGTCGCGGGACCTCCCTTGCTAGCCTTTCAGGTCCCTGCGCTATTTCGAGAGGCTGAGGCACTCCCTGTGGTGCCTGAACTTCCACCCTAGTCACGTTGTGTACCTGGGCCTGTACCAACATGTTGACGGCTTGCGTGAGCTGCCTAACCGTATCCTCCAACGCTTCTTGCCTTTGTAACAACGCATTCTGCCCTTCGGCCGTTTGGGCAACTGGAACCGATTGACGGTGAGGCAGAGGGGGGATGCCTGGCGCGGCCCCGAGTATCTGTCCTTGGGACGGGCCTGCTGCATGCGCGGTTGCGTCTTGCCCAGGCTGTAAGTTCTGCTGGGATTGGTTCACGTGACTTTCCGCCTGGTCATCATCTCCAAGGAACCTGTTTGATCTAGTCTTTGCCATATCGTCAGAAGTTGATAAACTGGGATGAAAAAGATTGCAGTTGAGGGCCCTCCTTCTAGCGCCAAAATGTCGACGTTGGAATTCAGTCGACGAGAAATCAATGCCCAATACCTGCAATCAATGTGAGAAAGCACAAAAATCTAGAAAAGACAAAGACAGAAAACAGATGATCAAACGAAGAGCACCAAATTTTACGTGGTTCGGCAATAAAAAGGCCTACGTCCACGACTGTCCAACTCTTAATCTCTGCAGAGTGACAGTATATTATTGAATATTGTCTGCCGTTGTTACAATGGTTTCAATCCCTATTTATAGGGAAAGAAGAGTTACAATTCTGGTTGTAGCAAATCAGGAAGAGAATCCTGAATTAATTACATTCCCTAAACAATTGGGAAAAATAAGGAAAAGAATTATAAATTAATCATGCTTCCTAATATATTTAGGTGATATCAGGAAATTGCTATAATTATCTTGAAGTAATGATGACTTGAATTTGAATTTGAATTAATCTCCATATCTGATGAGGAAATCATGGTTTGATTGGGCAACTACCATATTCGGAGAGAGAGAATCACTATTGAACTTGGTAACTGCCTATTCTGGAAGATATGATACTTATCACGTATCTGAGCAAGCTGACGTGTCATAGTGGTCCTCATCTCGAGCTCGCTGAGAAACGAGCTGCGCAGGCGTCGAGCTGCGACTTGCCTGTATTTATGAGTCTGTTGATGCCAGCTGGAAGTCTTGATGGTCTTTGAGTCAATACTAGGCCTCGTCTGATGGGCTTTGACTATGTTGACCTTATCGGGTCTTCTTATCGGGTCTTAAATGGGCCTCAATTAGACTTTTACCAGCCCAACTACTAAGTCCAAAAAATACGCATAACAATAACTCTTTTTATAGATTCTATATTTTTATCAAGTTTATTTTTATAAAAAAAAAAACATTATTTTTATGACATTTTTTTAAAAGGAAAAAAGTTAGTGTTCAACTTAGGATCTAAAAAATGGAGGGTCATTTATGGAAAAGAAAAACCTAAAAATAAATATTCCTAATTTTTGTTATAAACTATGCAAAAAATAATAATAAGGTTTCGCTTGATATAGTTTCTTTAAGTGAATATTTTAAAAGTAAATTTTTTAGAAATAAATTTTTTACAAGTAGGGTTATTAAGAAGAAGTTACTAGTTATTTGATTATCAATTTAAAAAAAAAAAAAAAACTTTTTGAGATTATAAATTTATAAAAAATGATTAAATGATTTTGAGAATATATTGATATTAACAAAATATAATAGGATTATATTAAACATTTCAATCTTTTAAAAAAACTTTAAAAAACCTACTTTAAAAAGTTCAAAATTTGAGTTTCGTCTAATAGACATATTTCAACATTTTTTATTATCCAAAAACTCTATTTAGATAACAATCAAATGATGCAAGAAAAATTAAAAAGAGTTTTAGGATTAAAAGTACTTTTAACCGATATATAAGTTGTACTAAATATACACAATATAATTTTTAAATACATTCTCTTGACCAATCTCTATTTAATATATGTCACATGTAGAAATTTACACTTTTATCATACTTCGTATACCTTTAAAATGTAAAAAGTGTGATAAGTTTTATCTTCAAAAGCACCATGAAAATACAAATGTGTGTCGTGTCATGCATTGAATCAAGAGTAAATAAACAGAATGCATTGAAAGAATGTATTTAACATTTCTCTAATATTAGGTATGTATATCTGCAGGTCATATAGATTACATACCTTGTACATCATGTAGATTTATGAACAGCATAATGTAATTATTATGTTGTTATATTTAACAACTGCAAATCTACTTTCAGCTCATCATTTAATACACTTGTGTATGGAAAACAATTTAAACTGCTGCTACAGAAAAAATTCCTTCAATCAAAATCACATCTTAAGTGAAGAAGTATGCAACCCCAATGCTTTATTGCTTGTGTTGTCAACACAAACAATAATTGCAGCATCCACCAAGAAGTAACTAAAACAACTGCTATTGTAAATTAACCACTACTAGTATTAAACAGCTTAATTCCCCAGCTGACATCCTCACAGCGTCTCACATGAGGAGCAACAGTGGCAGGAGCCCCAGTCTCTGCATTGCACTCATAATAAGAGGATGAATGGAAACAGGGCTCCATCGACAAGCCTCGACCGCATGGAGGGTCAGGTTTCTTTCCCTCAATGTTGTACAAAATCAAGGGTCTTATACCTCTCAGACCCTGAGCCACATAGCCAAAGGTTGACTTTGCACTAGTCACCAATTCGTCACACAAACTCAGCAGATAAATTTCAGCCCATGCCTCCATGTTGTGTGAGTTACTATACGACCGTTGCTTCCATGCATGGCTCGGCTGGTAAACCGCAACCACTTCTCCAGACTTGGTTGTGTGTTCGACATATATTCTCTTCAGTCTCTCAGAATAACCTTGGAACAAGGATGTTATCAGGACAGCTTTCTTTGTCTGGTTTTTGTATGCAGAAGTTGTAACAGATGTTGTTTTTGTATCAACATCAGGCAACAACTTTTCCTGTTGACTGCAGGCCAAGATTTGATCCATTACATACTTAAATGGACTAGCTTTAGCATCGACTATTCGTATTTGAATGCCAATGCTCGTCTCAGCTTTCGCAAAGTAATCCTGATAGTACTTGGTGATTAGTCCCCATACTTGATCTGAAGGATGGAAAAGATACCTCCCCAAGTGGTGGAACACGGTTTCCTTGTCCGGAAACAGCTTGCTTAGCTCCTTCTCAAATGATGACATCAGGAACAGAGATGGGACAAAGTAGAGATCTGATTTTATTATCAACCAAGGTATCTCAAAAAGAAGAGCCTGATCTTGATCACAGTAGAAAAGCTTGTCATGATGGCCATAGTCACCGCTCAAGTAGAGAAACTGGTAAGAAGGAACCACCTCTGTCGAATAACTTAAGGCCTTACTCTTGAGCATGCTGCCATAACTATGATCATAGTTCTTATCAAGCCTGTTGAATATGTTCCTGACAGGGAAATCCTCAGGCAGCAGCCATGATGTGTTTGGAAATGGCTCACAAAACAGGTTGGCCATGCTGTGTTCTTGGTCAATGAGGAGAACTCGGTTTGTGAGGAGCCCATAAAGAAAGGCTGAAGTGATGGACAGTATCCTGTTGCCTAAACCAGCTTTAGGTACCCAAACAATATATTTACACTCACTGGAAGAATCATCATCATCAATTCCTCCACCAGACTTTAGTTGGTTTATGCTTCTCTTGTAGGACTCTGCTTGTGGTCCACACCGTTTGTGAAGCTCTTCATAACTTGCAAGTTTGGAGATAAGATAGGATGATGGCTTATGTGGTGAAGATTTTACATATAAAACAGACTGGTTCCTGCTTATGCAGGAGTCTTTGCCGCTACCTGAAAAATTTTGTGCAACAATTAACAGCTGAAATATGCTCAAATACATGAAACGAAGCAAAAAAAACTAACCAAAAACATGAAAAGAAGGAAGAAATACCATTAGAGAACCAATAGAATCTGGCGAATGGATTCAAGGCTGTGTCTTGGTAGATGAAGAGGACCACAAGTGAAAGAACTGTCAAAGAAGCACCCACTTTCAAAGAGTTTTTCATGTAGCGCCCGTTTGCTTTCTTCCGTAATTCAAGACAATTTCCTTCAAAGCCATTCATTGTTTTTGTCAGAGTTTTTGGTTTGGTTTAGAGTTGTTGGATATCTGTGAATAAAATCTGTGGTTTAAGACAAGACATCTTGGGAAAGAAAGGAAGGAAAGACAACGAAGATAAGTTAAAAGGATTTGACACTGGCAGCCATGATTGATCAGTGGATCATGCAGACTAGTCAACGGATCAAGAGTTACCCAGAACAAGTGGACGATATATCATCAAAGTTCATCGAATAGTGAATACAAGAACGATTTTTCTTTTTCTCTCTTTGCCAAGTTCAGGTGCCGACATTGCTGAATTTTCTAACATAATAGTATCCCAACACAGGTGGCCGCGGATTGGTTTGGATTAGATCTGACTCTATCTAAATATGATCATTAACTAATTAGATTAGTAATTTATAACTCAAATCAAACTATAAAATTTGGGTTTGGTTCGGTTTGGTTTGATTTCAATGTTCTAAAAGATGGTAAGCATTAATTGGACTTTTGACAGTAGCCCAGCACCTCAACAGTACCTAGAGTTTCTTGCCTCTTAGATGAATCGAAAGAAAACCCGTTTCCTTCATTAAATGAAAATAGTAAAATTGATAAGTTCATGATTAATATAGTAAAAAAGAAATGAGAATTGATGAATGACAATTAAAAATTTAAATGAAAATAACTTTCTAAAAAAAATATGTAGATAATTGAGGGGCACATGCCAACTCCTCTGGTCAAACTTCCCTTCATTAATGCTTAATAGATATAATAAACAATTTGATTGTTATAGTAAAATCGATCCGTTCAAGAGTAACATAGTAACAAGGACATAAGAATCCGTTAATGATAATTAAAAATTTTAAATGAAATATATTTTTTTTTAAAGAAAAAGATATGTAGATAATTAATGGTCACATGCCAACTCCTCCAGACGAACTTCCCTTCATTAATGCTTAATAGATATAATAGACAATTTGATCTACTAAGCATACGTAGACAAAGCAAATTATATATAAATGGTAGGAATAAGAGCCACAATAATTGCAAATGTTTAAAAAACTGCAAAATCTTACTCCAAAACTGCTGCAGCTGAGAATGTGAAGAAGTCGTAGCGTAGATCAATTTCAGCAAATTAAGAGAAACAGTGACTGCAGCAACAAAGCATAGATCCTTTTCCATTCTTGACTAATACCACATGGAGGTGCCTTCTGGGCATTTACCATCATAGGACCACAGATGGAGAATAACCGGATGGAGAATTGTCATTGGACCATAGGATTTTAAAAGTCGTAAAGATAACCTCTATACGACCACAATATACTATGCTTTTATGACATGCCGAGTATATTCGCTGGTATCCTCCTACAACTTCCTTGTTGCCGTGCTCTTGTATCCAGATTATACAAAGCAACAAAGAATAAGTCCAAATCTTTACGATATTTTCAAAGTTTTAAAAGATGGATGGTGAGGTGAGACAATCAAGCCTCGATGAGACAAAGCGATTGGCTTGAGACGACAATCTCGACTCGAAATGATAGAAAAAAAATAAAAATAAAATTTTTTCTTATATGGACAGTGTTTTAAAATGAATCAGATGCTAGTCCGACGAATTTGTTAGCTGTTAGTGGGGTCACAGCTGGCGCCCTAGGCAGTCAACATAAAAAATTATAAAAGATATTGTTGAAAATTAAGTGGCGTTAGTTAATGTTAATGTTATAGTGTTTTTTTTTTTTTTTTGGAAATGTTATAGTGTTTTGAAAATAAGGAGGAAGTTAATGTTAATTAATGTTAGTGATAAAGTATTTTGAGAAAAAGGGAAGCAACTTGGTGATAGTTAATTTTAGTATTAAAGTGTTTTTGAAAAATAGAGGAAGGTTGGAAGAGGAAATGGATTGTAAGCGGTCATCGCTTGCTGTGCCCATTTCATTGCACCGACTACTGTGCCCACATGCCACCTTATCTTCTCTCTTTTATTTTTCTTTTCGAAAACCAAAACAATTCTCTCGCTTTTCTTTATTTATATTTTGTAAATGACCCAATCTCCCCCCTTCTTTCCCACATCACAACACTCTCATCTCTCACTTGCCTACCTGCCTAATACCACTAACTACATTTCAAAGCTTGTTTTTTGGGCTGGTTCAGTGTGGAAGGCCGGCTCACAATCGTCTCGGCCCACCTGGCCTCCAAACGGCCTTGCGGCGACCGCCTCAGTCCAATGAGGTGACATCCAAGCCACCCAAGGCTTGAGACGGTCGCTTCAGGCGCCTGCACCATTCAGGTGGTTGAGATACGCCTTGAGACGCCATCTCCAATCAAATTTTAAAACTATGGTTATTTCGCGTCCAAATATAGCAAAGATATTTTTCTCATTGGGGTAGCAACCAAGAGCAAGAAATTTGAATGTAAGTTATTTTCCTTCCAACAGGTCGACTTTTTTCTTCATGCATAGTCACTGGAGAGCAAGACATTTTGATCTTCATGCTAATCTCTACATTATCAACTTAAAGTGTAGTGCTATTTCTTTGCTTGATATGACATTTACCTGATGTAGCTAGCTCCAAATAACTCACCATTTCCAAACTAAAGCTGGGTCCTGTAGTCTTTCAAATAAAAGTAGAAATATTTGTCAAATCTAGGAATGCATCGGACTGCAGAAATGCAAATTACACTATAAAAATTATACAGACTCTAGACAGTTATTTCCACAAAAATCCTACACCACGCCTATCAAAAATACTGATCTACAGGTTCAACTAAAACAGAAAACAAAATCATTTTGCATGACAATGGCAGTTCTTATCAGAAACAAGGGATTTCAAAGGAAACTTGAGCAAAGTGTTGCATCATTTACGAAAGGTAATTATGCTAAAATGCAAACAAAAAGGTTTTTATGTAAAACATTAGATGCCACTCACCTACATGATATCGAACCAGTAAAAATGCTCAATGCAATTGTGTTGTTTGCTATATTTATAGTAAAGCAACATAAAGTTGTTGATAAGTAAGAGAGTTTGAACTTGTACTGAAAGTTGACCATGCCATACGAGGCTCATTCGTAAGCTGGAAAGAGCACCAAACAAGTTCATGAATCACATTCATATGAAAACCATACCTACTGATCACAACTAGGGAAAAAAATCACAACGAAAACCAAATGGTCGTAACTTTACAAGAGCATCAGCCTTCAAAGACAATTTTGTCTATCATCAAAGTAGCATTTTAATCCCAATATATGACAAACGCGTTATAATCCTGCCATTACTTAATCAAGTAATTTCAAAGGAAACGTTACTTCATTGAAAATAATAAGGATAATCCCCCTTTCCCATTTGTAGTTTGATGTAATTATTTATGCTCTTGGGGTTTCAGATAATCTTATTTTATCTCATACCGTTATTGTTATTACTAGAATAATTAAATGATCAAGTGTCTCTATAGTTTTGTCATTTCACATAGACGGTTTAAACTTTGATTTTAAGGTCAACTTTAATAGTAAGACGTATTTTGGACAGTTTCATATATTATAGGAGATATAGATCTATTTTATAAATTAACGAAGAAAATATTATTAATTTAGAAAAATATTAAAGGATTTATTATTATCCCAAATCATGCGAGGAAAATAGGATTATCGCAAAATATATGACCATATACGTTTCAAACTATATGACTAAAATTACGTTTGGTATATATGATTGGAATGAAATAGACTGGATTGGATTGAATTAGATTAAAAATTATCGTTCTATATTTAGTAAAACTTGATATTAGATTAAATTATATTTTATTATATTTAGTGTAAATTAGGATTGAATTGAAATAAAATTAATTTAAATATTTATAATATATTTAAAATTATTTAAAAAAAAAAAACTTTAAAATATTCTGGGAAAAGAAGTCACCATCCAGAAATGTGATGAAATAATAAAATGAATATTAACAAACAATTATGAAGTCACAATTTTTTCTGAAACAATAAAATCAGGAAAAAATTGATTAAGCTTAACAAACAAATCAACAATAAAATGACAAGATCCACACAACCAGATGAACACAAAAATGAAGAATCAATAAAATCAGAAAAAAAAAAAAAATGAAGAACCACAACAACCCCCAAAAAAACAAAAAATGATGAACAAACCCAGAAAACGCAACCATCACAATCTTTTTTCATCTTCAATCAACAACACAATCCACAAAATCAATCCAAACCAATCCAAATCCAAAAGGAAAGCAAAATTAATAAAAAACTAAAAAACAAAGAAAACAAAATTATCATCATTCATCAGGTGGGTTCGACGGCGGTTGATGTTGCCGGGTTCGACGGCGATTGCTGCGGGTTCGACGTTGGGTGTTGCTTGTGGGGTTCGATGGCTGTTGATGCTGCCGGGTTATTGCTGCTAGGTTCGACGTTGGGTGTTGCTTGTGGGTTCGATGGCGGTTGCTGCTAGGTTCGACAGCGGGTGTTGCTGGGTCCGCGATGGATACTGTTGCTGGGTTCGACGCTGGTTGCTACTAGGTTTGACGACGGTTGATGGAGATCGGTTCGACGGAGAGAGATAGATGGAGGAGAAGAGAAAGAACGAGAAGAGTGAGAGATGTGAAAGTCATTCAAATCCCGTCAAAACCCACCACTTGGAAATGATGATTCCATGAGAGCAGGAATGAAAAGAGGTTGGGATTGGATTTTAAATCCATTCGCAACCTCTCCGAACGTCGGATTTCATGGATTGAAAATTTTCAAATCCAATCCCATGAAATATCGGTGCACCGAACATAGCTTAAAAGATAAATTTCTGATGAAGTCCCTTGCTTAAAGTCAGAGATCCAAATCTCCAGATGGTGATTCATTCATCTCTGCAGCCTTGAACGAGTAGTGGAAAAAATGGGTATGGTCATAGGCTATAAGTCCAACAACATATAGACTCTGGGATACAGAAGGTTTGTTTGTTTGTTCTTTTTGTCATACGTATAAATTGGATGTGAAAAGGACGTATTGAGATGTATTTCTTTTATCCAAATAAAATGATGTATTTGCTTTTAAGGGTGGTAATCTTTTTTTTCTTGTTTAAATCCCTATGGTACTTGATCTTGATGACGAATGAATAATAATTGAAAATTGAATGGTAATTTTTATGGAAAATCTAAGAAATGATCTAAAATTATGGACTCTTACCATTTTTAATGCTATCCAATGATTTTATAATTCTTCTAATATTTTTTTTTAAATTTAATTTTGTATTAAAATAATTAACTAAATATAAAAAATCAACTATTTCTTATTTTTTTTAGTCATTCTCTTTGATGGCTTTAGCGGTCATCTCCGACAAACTTTCTTGAAAATACTTTTTCATCAACACCATTTTAGCCTCCTCCTCTTTCTTCTTCTATAGAAAGAAAAATTTGCAGAAATAAATCTACAAAATTTTTGCATATTTCT